>JALMQS010000117.1:14195537-14293553 GCA_024734495.1 Forficula auricularia | reverse complement strand
ATTCCATAGAATATACAGTAAATGTGAAAGTAAAAATATTGGCTTACTGGTGATGTATATGATAGTTTATAAGTTGATTTGATAAGAGTGTACTTTTATAATAACATTTCGTTACATTGAAAATTTCGTGTGTAAACAAAAAAAACAACAACTAATTTCGAAGTTTATATGAATTTGATTATTTCCAATTTACAATAAAGAGGTTTTTTTATTTCTATTGGAGTCAAGCTATTTTTAATTTAGTTTACTTTTTTTAAATATAAATTAATGAAATGGCAACCCATGATAATGAAACGCTATTTTCCAAATGAAAACTTCAATTGACATGTAATTACAACGTTTTTACTTTTACCATACAGGGTATGGTCAAATATTGTAATCGATGCATGAAAAAAGTGTTTTTTGCTTCTTTTTTTTGAAATATCTCAAAAACGGCTGAAACTATTTTGATTAAATAAAATTGGGCGAAACCATGGCATTTCGGTCTACAAAAAAGCTCTAATAAGTGAACATCGAAAAAATTATATTTTCCGAGATAATAACTGTTTTGTCAAAATGTCTGTTAGTTAGTCTGTGCGTTACCAAATTTTGTGGACGAGCTAGCTCAAAAACTAGTGTGAATATCAAAACCAAATTTCACATGTAGTTTTGGTGCACTGAGATTAAGAGCTGATTAGATTTTGGTGCATATCGACCCAAAATCAAGGGGGAAGGCGGGGTTAAAATTTACAATTATAATATTTTCAAACTAAAAAAACAAGAGAGAAAATGAAATTAAATGTACTATAAAATGAACCTATAATAACGAAAATATTTCATTTTACCTAATCTTAAAGCATTTTTTGTTGCTAAAAATTAATTTTAAATTATGTTGATTAATGTCCATTATAATACATTAAAACAAGTTTATTAATAAAAGTTTTTTATTGAAGTTCTGCTTCTTTCATAAGAACGTTTCACGACTCTTCAATTGCTAGAACAGCATTGGTTGAAATAAAGATAAAAATAACTGAGACTATAGTAGGAATTTTTCTTTCTAGATTGATACCATAAAACAATATAAGTATAGATGTAGTCAATCTAGAAAGAAAAAAATTCTACTATGTCTCAGTTATTTTTATCTTTATTTCAACCAATGTTGTTCTAGCCAATTGAGTACTTGAAAAAGTCTCGAGAGAGACGAAACGTTGTACAAAAATTGAAGAAGAACTTCAATAAAAAACTTTGTCCAATAAACTGAATTTTTAATCTATTAATTTTAAATTTGGTCGAAAAACGAAAAAATGTCAAGACTATAAGCCTTGAGAAATTTCTTGAATTTGACAAAAAATTTTAAATATACAATACTGATTCTTGTTGTCAAGAATAAAATCTCTAGATGTCAATACAACCATTCTGACATGTAAAAGATTATCCATAATAGCTCGGATTAAGTAGAAATTTTTTTGAATTTTCTCTTCACTCATTAAACTTTATAATGAAGATAAATTGATAATTTAATTATTTTCAGGCAAGCTTCTAATTATTGACGATTTTGAACCCTAAAAGAAAATTTTCCGAAACGTTGGTTTTTTAAAAAAATTATTTTTATAAAAAATAAAATAAATCCGACTTCTCGAAATTAAATGCAACAAATAAAATAATAAGAACTCAAAAATCAAATAAAATACACTAGAAGGTATAAAATATTTATCTAATTTAGTTTCAACTAAACGGCGAAATATTTACATGAAATCACTTTTTGAAGTCGGTGCCAAACATATACATTTTATGAATCAAACTCGACGGATTTTACTTAGTACAATTGGCGGGTACGCTCGCTTATATAGTTAGTTTAGCACCGACTTCAAAAAAGTGATTTCATGTAAATATTTCATCGTTTAGTTGTAACTAAATTAGATTATTATTTTATACCTTTTAGTGTATTTTATTTTATTTTTGAGTTTTATTATCTTATTTGTTGCATTTATTTTTTTTGAAGTCGGTTTTATTTTTTTTATAAAAATTATTTTTATTTTTCTCTTTTTAGTGATGTTATTAATAGGGACTTAATATAATACCTTGCATGCATCTCGTAAGAGAAAGGGTCGGGCGAATGAATCAAGAAAATGATAATAAAATTCAATTCATAAATATAGAAATTCTCTCGAAACGTTTGCGGGTTTTAAATGAACGTTTTAAGATTGATTATTTAATAAAAGATTTTATTTATTATAATTTCGATTATTTGCTCATAAGAATTAGATATTTACGTTAATTCGTCATTGATCATATCATCAGAACTTGACCAAATTAATATGGGATCACCCCTAAGGTACCCTTTCCAATATAAAAAGAATCATTGAAATCGGTTTATAAACAAAGAAATTATGCCTAAACAAACATAGCAAAAAAGGTCCAATACCAATGAAAAAAATACCAATTGGAAACTAGACTGAACCCACTGCAAAAAAAATCATCAAAATCGGTTCACAATTGGCGAAGATATCAGGTAACATAGACACAAAAAAAATTCAGTCGAATTGAGAACCTCCTCCTTTTTTGAAGTCGGTTAAAAAAGGTTGAACCTAAATTCCAATAAAGTATTTTTATTTTCAAATAGTGTATCAAATTTATTTACACAATTCGGGCAGGCCCCAAAAAATACAAGAGATGAACGTTAAACAGATCAGGAGTTTCAGTGCGCCAAATACATTGGCAACCTTTTTGGATAATAGAGATATAAAAAACTTTCCCTTTGCTTATTAAAATATTATTATTATATATCTTACAGAATATAAGTAAAACATATTTTCAAAAAGAAAAAGGTAGGGTGTAAAATTTCAAATCTGAACATAATCTTTAGAAACATGTTTTAACTAAGTATCTTTAAAGATTTTATTTAAACTTTATATTTAGAATGAGAAAGTTGAGCCCTTTATAACAATCTAAGTATTATACCCCTAGAAACTTTCTTATGACTTTATCTTACTGATGTATTTTCTTATATGGTTTTTTATGTTTTTCTAGATGAGCGAATGGCTACTAATTAACTCGCCCTTTAGAGAACTCGCTTTTAATATTGCATTGTAGAACAAAAAAAGGCAACATAGATGAATGATTAAAAGCTCAACTGCTATAATTTGATTATAATATCAATTATTTATTTATGGGAAATGTTTAATCGAGTTTAATTAATATTGAAATAGATTTTCTTTAAAAATAGCATCAGTGGTATTTATTCAATTATATCAAACACATGTAAATTGCCAATTTGGAGGTAATTGATCCCAAAAGTAAGAGGAGTATGTTAGGTAATAAATAATTAAATTGAAAATAAAAAGATTTTTACTAATTTACGATATATTTGAAATGGGCAAGAATTGTAAATTAGGAGAAAATCATTGATCTCGTATAGCAGAGAGGGGGAAAAGGTTTTACGGGTATGTTGTATTTTTATGTCGATCTTTAATCTCTTAATCTTAATTAATTAATTTAAGATCGACTTAAGGTAGTTGTTTGACAACAATACTGGCAAAACGTTAATGCTAGAGTATATAGAACAGACAATAAGTGATTCAAAATTCATAAGCCCAAAACTTTTTGTTGTTTATGTACCACTACTAGCCAATCCCGTTCTCGTTTGAGAAATCTGGCAACATTGTGAATATTTTTATCATAGAAATGACAGATAAAATACATTATAAAGGTTGATTTATAAAACAAAAAGTTCTTAATAAGCGATTGAAAGCTGTTGCGACTGTGGCTGAAGTGGAAAAACGTCAAAAAAGTACTAAAGCGAACACACTTTTTAGGTTAAGCACATGCGTTGTTGCCAGCTTGTTTTTAGTGTAAATTTTTTATTATACATTTTTTATTTTTATTCATCATTATCTCGGAAACTCTGTTGTAAATATGAATTCAAACTTTGTTAAAAAATGTATTAGTTATTGTTTAATGTTGGTTATTATTATCTCAGAAACTGTGTTGTAACTATGAATTAAAATGTTCTTAAAAAATGTATTATTTATTGCAATGTATTATAGTCTGAAAAACTCTATCTTTGAATTTAATATCTCCGGAACTATATTGTTCATAAATTTCGTTTTGCCACTCAATCGATGCAGAAGTATTTAAATAATATTCTGTCTAAATTTCAAAAAAAAAAAACTAAGAAAACACATATGTTGAAACAACTACCTTAAAAAAAAATCAAATAATAATGTTATTTTCAAATATAGTAGTCGATTATACTATATAGATTAGTCCAGATTAATTTGCCGCAACGCTGACGTAATGCCGCCGACAGGGAGCGCCGTCGGCATATTTGCGGCAAATTTGAAATATAATCGTAATTTGGACTCGAATTTTGAAATGAAAGACTCCAATTGATTTTAAATTAAGAAACATTAAATATATTGATAATTATTCCTCCTCCCCGCCCCCTCACCACTCAAAAATTAAATATTCAATTTGCTTTTCTTTGCGCACAGAAAGAGCGCACGCCCGAGTTTCTCATGGCAATACTGGAGCAGCCTGTCATACAAACAACACCTGATCTCTTTTAAATATTCGGAGCCTTATATCGATTATCGATCCCAAATTTAAAAAAAATGATATAATATAATTCTCCTCCTCACACGATCCCACTTATTTAAATAAATCTACATATTTCCACACAAAAAATATCACAATGCTGTAGATTATAGAAATAAGAAATACTCCCAGATTTATATCTAGATTCTCATTTCTGTAGCTGTGTCAGGACGAAAATGAGGCGAAACTTTTAAGAGAGTATGTATTTTCGGGAGTTTACAGGTATACATTTGGAGTGTGGTTTTTTAAGAGGAATAAAATTTTTGGACCGAGACGCCGCCCGCCAGGGCACCAGCCCGGAGGGCCGAGATTCGAGGGCGTGCCGAAGGCACGCACGAAAAGCTCTTTAAATAATAAAAAAAACTTTTTTATTGAGAAAAATAATAATAATCATTGTAGTTGAGTATGAAGAAATAATAATTATCGATTAACAGGGCAAAAACATCATAATTAAACATTCGAAAAAATAGACCTCATCGTTTGCTCATTATCGGACTAGGCTTAAAATTTATTAAATAGCAATAGTTCATACATTTTTAAAATTGATGATTTATTTTTGAAACTTGCGAATCTCATAGTAATATCGATTTTAAAAAATTTCCATTTTTTTTTATCAAAAATACGTTTAAGGAGGTTCTTTCGCGACAATTCACACAAAAAGTTTTAGCCTCGTAACCACTCTATAAATACGAACGGATCTAAAATTTTTAGGATATTTTTTTTAACGTGACTGTCTACTCACACTACGAAATCTCTATATAGATATACACATATTTGCCGGTCGTTTCCAAGCCATTATGCTTATATCCCCTCCACTAAAAATAATCGCCCAAACAGGTTTTTTTTTTATCAAAATTATTTGGTAAATAATTTCAATTTTGTTTTTAAGTTACTCCGAATATATTATTCTAACAAATATTAGTTTTTCATCAAGATGGTGAAAGTCCTTCAATGAAAAAATAAAATAATTATCATATCCCTATCCCTTTCCCTATCTACCCTATGTTAAAAATTTCATTTTTAATTCCAATTATTTCATGTTTGGTGTGGTAAATCGTCTTCAAATTTTAACAGTATGTGTATTATGCTTTAAATGGCTTATATTCCAAGTTTAAAAAACGTCTTGAATTTTTCCATTTGTGAAAGAACTACTTACCTTAAGAACGAAAATTTTGAGAAAAAAAAACATCCGATTTTTCAGGGGTAACCAAATTTATGGGATCCCAAGAAGCAAATAGTAGGAACTAGCAAGATCCTGTTGTAATTATATAGTCTCCTTCAAGATATAATTTGGAATTTATGATATTTAAAAAGTAAAATAATTCTATAATTGGTTCGTAATTTTGTAATTCGTTTTTTTTTAGAGTTATTAATTAGAAGTTTACTTTCAAAAATGGGACTCTAGAAAATATAATTCTCTCATATCTTATACTAATCTGAAGGGGGAGGCGAATAGAGATGAAATTTTTTTCTTTTACAAAATTTTCAAGACAAAGTTTCGATCTTGTACTTTCGCCTTGGTAAAAGATTATTCGGTCCTAAGTCGAGAATATAGGCTGAGAGAGTCTGTGAATTTATATCACTTAAATGGTAAGACTGCATGTTTAAATTGTGCAATACGCACCAGTAATTAGTATGGCCCTTTGGGCCGAGCCCTTAGACCTCTGGCCAATCGGGTGAAGGTTATATTAGCCCTGTGGAAGGCAAGGCTATTAAATAGTTTGAATGAGTCTTCCTAACTAAGCTCTGAGGTGGGAATCCCAATCTCTTGGTCACTCCCCTTGGAGTTCCAAGCTCCCGTTATCTTGAATGAGAAATCTATGTTTGCCATTCTCCTCAAGCAATGTTTATCTTTTCAAATTGAATTCATTCCCAGTAGCTTAACATTACAACTATAATTCCGCTAACTAAATATTATTGATATTACTTATTAAATAGGAATCAAGTTGAGATTTATTTATAAATCACTATTCTAAATCAAATAATATAATCTTAAAATAAGATTGTTTATCTTGGACTACAGCATGGAAAAAATTATAGTGAAATTTGATTGTTGACAAAACCTGGTAAGATCCCATGTATATATTGGAATATACAGTCGACAATCGATAATTCTAAATCCAAGGACTCACAAAAAAATTCGAATTATTAAGAGTTTTTAATATAGTTTGTGAACATGTTACAAAAAGAATTTTCGAGTTATCGAGCATATCAAAATAGACAGCAATTTTTCGATTTACTGAAGTTAACAGCTGAAGAGTTCGAACTATCGAAAAATTCGAATTATCGAGAGTATGTGTATGATTTTCAATACATCCAATAATATTTAGGCCAAAAACTTCTTATTCTGGAAGTTTTATTGAACCCGGCATCCCACCTTGGCTGATATCTTCATCAACCAACTGCAATTTCATCATAGCCACTAGTACTAACAACATTAAACAAATTATGAAAATTTACTCTCTGGATTTATTGCCGATAAAATATATTAATTATAATTATTATGGCCAAGAGAGAACCTACGACTTGGATTAAAAATAATATTTTGAGGCTATTGGAACTTTTAAACTGCAGAGAACATCTTCATTGATTTCTCTATATGATTCAACAACTCTGCTACTCTCGACAAAATAAAATATTTTAATTACATAATTCCTCTTTTGGTGGAGACCATCTTTTATATTTCGATTCATTTAAATTTTTAAACAGGCTCCGAATTAAGAAATTTTTTTATAAGATAATTTATTTATTTATTTATTTGTTTATTTAGATAATTTAGTTAATAGTAGTCCACTTAACAAAATGTCAAACATGTGTATAATGAGTGTTACATCAAGAAAAATAAAAAAAATTTTACAAAGAATTACAAAATAAAACATCAAAACCATATATAAACAATGCAAAAAAAATACAATAATCTATACTATGTGTGTAAGACATTTTTTAAAATCTACGAAAGCGTTTTATTAGAATGTAATATTGCTCTATTATTTAATTAAATAGTTATAGCAATCAAGATAAATGACCATCTTCCTCATTTATTGTTTGATCATGTTCGCAGTAAAAATGCCGCATCTTAGTCTGTAAGAACACCTGAGTTCATCTGACTTGGACCGACCGATCGAGTCATCCTTATATTCTTTTGAACCAGCTCGGCAACTTAATTAAAACTTGAAATTAATCTTTTTTAAGTTGCGCACGAGTGCAGAGATGTCTTAGATTAAATCCGCTCGTTAGTTTCCCCCGTGCAGATCCGCCTAAGCTGCTTCCACAAATACCAACAGGCTCTTGATTAATTCGTATAAATCTTGGCGATTTCTGCTGAGGTGAATTCGAATAGAGACATGTCAGGTGAATGTCAACAGTACGACCGAGGAAGGGTGCAATTTAAATGACAAATTAAAATGAAAAATGACCGTCCCATTCACGGAAATGAACAAGATAGAGAAGTTAAACGACGCCGCTCATTATGAACGCAATAAACTCGTTAAGAAGTTTTACTCCCCTCTAGCTTTCTATTTTCTAATGGGAATTGTGGGTTCTTTCAAAAAGTCACGATTAAAAGTCCATCAGCTGAATAACGTTTTATGAACCTCAATATTTTATAAACAAAATAGGATAACAATTATAATAATAATCAATAATATAACATTTCTAAAGAAAACACGACATATTTTCAATACCTAAACTCCAGAACTACAAACTTTACAGTACGAATGTTGTTAGAGTTTGTGGCTGTGATGAAATTGTATTAGATGAAGCAGGATGTATCAGCCAAAGTTGGATGCGCTGGGTTCAATAAAACACCCTGAATAAAACGTTTCGGCCTGAATTTATTTGTCATCTTCAGTTAATTGGGAGTTATACACAAAATGTGGTACACATATGTGATCGAACCAAGCCTTGTCAAAAATAAAAATTGTAGCTTCATGTAAATTTATAACGTGCCTGTACCCAATGGTTCAGAATGAATGTAAGCGTTTTATTCAGGGTGTTTTATTGAACCCAGCTCATTCTACTTTGGCTGATACCTCCTCCTTCATCTAATACAACTTTACAGTGCGCCTCAAAAACTTGATACCATTCAACATAAATAAAAGTATTTGTTGTTATGCATAATTGATTGATTACAAGATTTTCAAATTGAAGAAAAATTAACCTATCTCGTATACCTATTGACAGGTGGCAGAAGCCCTCAGCTATCATCAAAGCAAAAAACATGAAATTTAGGAAATATTGTAGTTACGAGGTTTTCCAGTTTAGTTAGTTCCAAATACTGAATCCGAGCTGTTAAGGAGGTTCTGGACAGCAGCACTATTTGGTTGATCTACGAAATATTTTTTTGTATTTCTGTAGAGTGATAACTTCTGCTTACTAAATTTTTTAATAAGAAAATTGTTAATAATAAGGTTAATTTCGAATACAAATCTTTGTTTTGATAATATTAATAAAAAGAATATTGAGATAAGTAATTTTTTCTCATTATAAAAACATTTATTTAACACAAAAATGATTTCAAGAAATAGAGTTTGAATTCTACACCAGTGCTTTTGTTATATTCTGTTGGCTGCAAATAACTTTTTTTTTTTTTACATTTATGAATAACTAATTAACTAGACTGTCAAATCTATTGAAAAATGTATCATTCGATTCATAAAAGATGAATTATTGATCTGTATAAATTTGTTGAAAATGGTATAATTTGTATAGAAGTTATAGCCCTTTTAAAAGATTGGTCCATTTACTTACATGTTAAAAGGACAATTTTCAATAATTATTTCTAGGTAATGGGACAGACGATCAACTTCAAATTTCGGGAATAAATATTTAATACATCAATGATTCGATGGTAAATATTTGAGAAATTTCTTATAAAAATTTAAACAGTCCCGAACCACCTTAAGGATGATCTTTACTATATGTCAGAAGTAGGATTGTATAATAAAAACTATCCTTAAGACCTCAGATTTATTAGTGTACTTATCTCTCGTATTTCCTTTACAAATCTTAACTCTGCTACTATCGGGAATTCGAACTTCATTATAAGATTTCAATGAATTTCAAAATACGAAGATACTAGACCACTTCTGGTTAAAATAAATATTTAGTTTTGTGTTTATAAATGAATTAGTTAATTATAAATCATGGCTAAGGTGATCATACGTCAAGGGGTGAAAGGGACTCTACCGTTTTCTAGTACTCTGATATAATACAGTTCATACATAAAAAAGTACCATAATAAATATGATCTGGTTATTTTTATGAAATTTAAAATCCATTTTCATCTGCAATTTGAAATTTTGAAGAACTATAACCTATAATCCCTCTCTTCTAAAAAAATCACATTGCAATTATAATCCACTGTTTCAATAATTGAAAAAATATATGGGAAATTTTGGGTGGCACGGGGGTCAAATATTTTAAAAATCTTTTATTTAAATACAAATGAAAATTTCTTTTCTATTTTTATTATCAAACGCATTTCTTTTCTTTGCAAATCAAAATGACATTTAGTTACTTAGTGAATAATGGAAAAAAATCAAAAGATTAAGGTTTTTTCTTGTATTTTTCCTCTTTTATTTAATAAAAATCTATAGAAAAATTGACTGTTTTTTCTACTTCTACTCGGATCGCTTTAATGGATTTTTAATGTAATTAAAATAATAATAATAATAAAATAATAAAACTTTTTCTTTGTTTGAATTACGAAAACAGTGAAAATATTTAAAGTATGAGCATTAAAAAAAGGAAAAAAATAGTCAGATTTTTTTATTAATCGAATATCCTGAGGGTTGGTTTTGAAAACCAGTGAATCACATAATGAAAAATGACATTATCATAAAACCAGAAAAAAAGGATTAAAGCGGAAAAATAAATATTTTCCAAACTTTAATATAGGTAGGTAAGATAAGTCAATAAATAATATAATACGATTTTAAAATATAAAAAATCGAAACAGATTATTTCAGAAACATAAACAACAAGCTTCTCTCTTTTTTCAATTTAATACTTTCTCCATACATTTATTCGCATTGGCTGACAGGCTTAGCCAAGTGGCCAGGAAAAATACGATATTTTAAAACATAATTCGAGCTCGTAAAAAGGGAATAGGAAAACAAAGGAAACATTGATTTGTAAGGGATTTTTAGGGTTAAACAAGCAATAGTAGATTAATAAAAATTTAACATTTTTGCATTCAATTCTAGAGTCGTTTTTAAGGTGATTGATGCATTGAAAATCGACCAGGAAGCTGCAAAATGGATGGGATGCTAAGTGGAAGGACTCTGACGTCACTAAAGAGCATAATAAATTGATAATTATAAGGCTTTACACACCCCAGCTCATATTTACGTCAATTAAATCCAATGGTCTGAGTTTACTGTTTATATAAGAAAAGAATCTTGGATAAATATTTCAAGATATTTAGGGTTAACTGGTACATATTTGGACATGACAGATCAAAGCACACAGTGTGCGCAGGGCAAGTTCGAGCATTAGCTTAGGCCTTAGGCGTACACGCTGTACGCTATTTACACGAACCATTTCAAGCCAATTTCGACCCCCTTGCAGCTCGGAATCCATTTGAGATACAGACCTGAAATTATACACATGTAATTATGTAATCCATCTTGAGGAGAGTACCAAATTTCAATAATATAGCTTAAATAGATTCTGAGATGTGGACCTGAGAACATAGCGAATTTTGGCACTCACTTATGGGTCATCAAAATCTCTAAGGTACTTCTAATCATCCCAGCATCATGAAATTTCGCCTGCTAGTAGAGTTTGGGACACAAATAAAGGAAAAATTCAAAAAATCCAAATTTTCTATCTTTCAATCCCTTCAAAATGGGGGGGGGGTCAAAAATGAAAATTCTAGCCCGCTAGACCAAGCTCAACCAAATTTTGTATATGAATTCCGTAGGTCCCCTGAAGGCTAGAAATGCAAAAACTAACCACTCAAAATGGGGAGGGGGATCAAAAATGAAAATTCTAGCCCGTTTAACAAAACTCAACCAAAAATTGTATACATATTCTGTGGGCCCTCTGAAGACTAAAAATGCAAAAACGAACCACCCAAAATGGGAGGTGGGGGTCAAAAATGAAAATTCTAGCCCTATGGACCAACGAGCTTCTTCATAGCTTACAAAAGAAGAGAAATATCAACCAAAACAGGCCAAGTTCGAAAAAGTAGTGAAATCTAGTGTGTAGCCAAGTTAAATTCGCCAAGAATAATTAAGTTGAGAGATCTACTATTTTCTCAACTTAATTATTCTTGGCGAATTTAACTTGGCTACACACTAGATTTCACTACTTTTTCAAACTTGTCCTGACTTTTCACAGAATGTTTTGGTTGAGATAGATATTAGAACAAAAGCTTTATCATTATCTATGTGAAATCAAAAATCTTAAAATTCAATCAATAAAATTAGGTTAAAAAAGTTTTAATAGGGTGATTATTTTGAGAAGAGACTATTTTTTTGCTATTTCGAATATTTAAATACATATTTAAAAAAATGTTATTGATTGATTTAAAATGAAAAATTAAAAAAAAGTCTTTTAAAAATATCACAGAGATTGGGATCAAAATAGGATCAGTATGTGAATAAATAAATTAAAAATTAATCAGTATTTAATTTCTCTAGTAATGCTCACTGAGCCAAGGAGCTCATAGAGACGGCGCTCAAAAAATAGGTTATTTACCATGTATGACATTTATGCTGGGTGATGAATAATTAAAAATTAATTTTATTATTAATGTATAATATTTATGTTTCTAATTGATTTCAATTATTTAATTAGACCATATTTAAGTCTCCAATCATGTGATTTCATTACATTATCATAAAATTCTAATAAAATATACATCTAAACAACACCAGTTTAAAATTAATTTCTCAACAAAGAATCCTTTATAATGAATTCAGTTTTATTTAAAATATAACAAAAATTTTATTGTATGCTCCAAAATTTGGAATTTCATTGAAACGCTTTAAAAAATTTGGTTAAAGAAGAAAATCTCCGAACCCCCGTATAAAGCAGCTCATAAACATATAATTCAAGCTTCTTATGAGAAACTTCTCATTGAAAAATAGTGGATATTTTTTCTCTTTTAGAATCTTGAATTATTATTTTGTTTTATTCAGTCTTAATATTTTTCTTCCTGTTTACTGGAAGCATATGCTTGCTTCCGAAAAGTAAGTTTTTTACGGAGTGAGCTTGTTAGCCCCACGCTTGTTAGCCCCACGGCCCCCAACCCCTTTTAGTCGCCTTTTACGACAAGCAGGGAATACTATAGACCTATTCTACCCCTGGTCCATAGGGGTCAAGATTATTTATATTTATTTATATATTATATATATATTATTATTATTATTATTTATATTATATATATTAAAAATTTAATTGATTGAAAATCGAATTTTAAATCCCACAAACGTATTTTTTCTGTATTAGAATTTGGCAAATTAATTGATGGACTCAAAAGTTGTTATTTAGTTAAAAACAATTATTATACGGTATTTATTTATATACCTATACATATATAGACATAATCTGTGGGCCACTGAGTTAGCCTAAGCTAGTTTTATACAAATTTTCCTTAAATATACAAACTTAGAGCAGGTAAAATTTTCATTCATGATTATTATTGGGCCACTACAAGGCGTGAAATGCAAAAACTGGGTGAGGGGACGGGGGCGAGGGTGGAGGTGACGGTGGGGGAGATGTGGGGGTTGCGGTGGTGAAGGGGTACGGTAGGGCGAGGTAAGTGGTTTCGGGGGTGGGGGCGGAATTGGGATAAGGTGGGGGCATAGGCGAGGGTGGATGTGAGGTGGAGGGGTGCAGGAGGTGGGATGAAGTGATGGTGTCCCGGGGCGGGGGGTGGGGGGTTCGGAGGGGAGGGGGTTCGAGGATTAATATATAGCTTTTAACAGAAGCAAAAAGTTACCGAGCATCGCTCGGTGGTCAGGTACTATATAAATACCATATATATACAATTTTTGCTCGTTTAGATAAGATATAAAATAGGTAGCTAGCTATTTCCTTAAGAATTTATTTAAAAAATCAACCTTTTTCTCTTTCCTCTGATCCTATTATACAAACAAAGTAAAAGGAAATATTTTATAGTTTTTGTTTTATGATTCCGCTTAAAGTTAATTAATTTTCTTAATGGGGCTTAAGAAATACTTAAGTATTCTCTTATTATTTAATTTTAAAAAGAAGTAATTTTATTTTTATATAGTCTTTAAATATTTTATCTTTCTTATTTAATTTAAAATTCTAGGCACAATTAGTGGAATAATCCCCACTTGCATGTGTGTAGGTAACTTCGAGTCTGGGCGTACATTTCACCCTCTTCACTTAAACACGTTTAAATGGATATAAATTGCATTATAAATTTCTTATTATACCATTTGTCTATCGCATTAATAATGTATTCTAATTTTTCGCCTTCAATAGAGCAACATATTTTTTACACACTTAATAAACTGTTCATCCATAATTAAGCCATTTGAAAAACTTGTTAAATTATTTATTTAGATTTAATTTCAAACAGTTAAAAAGTTTCATTCGAGAGTATTTAATCTAAAAATCTTATCCAGTTCTGAGTTAATTAATAATGTAAAGTTTTCTTGCAACTCTGCTTTTCGGGGGTCTAAATAATAAAGACGGAATATTTACGGATGGCAATTTCTCAAGATTCCATTAATAGCGCAAAGTTCTTTTTCCCATCGCGTCTTTTTATATACAAATAAATAAATAAAAAAACTTGGTTATTTATATTCTCTATAAAGAAGTCGGCTATATTTTTAATTTTGACACAACCCTTTTAAAGTGATCAACAAAGAATCAATAGAAAATGGATATAAAATTCGGAATTTATTTTAAAAACGAAATTTGTTTGATAAATCATTAATTCCGAATTTCGGGTTATCCTTAAGGAGGTTCGGGACAGCATCTCTACCTGGTTGATCTATGAAAAAATATTCTCCTATTTCTACAGAGTGACAACTTCTTGCCTACTAAATTTTTTACTTAAAAAATTGTTAATAATGAGGTTAATTTGGAATATAAATCTTTGTTATGATAATATGTATTAATAAAAAGAATATTGAGATAAATTTTTTCTCATTATAAAATTTAACAAACATTTAACACAAAAACGAAGAATAGAGAAAGAAATAGAGTTGGAATACTATTCTAGTGCTTTTGTTACATTCTGTTGGCTGCAATTAACTTTTTATTTTTTACATTCATAAATAACTAATTAACTAGATCTGTCAAATCTATTGAAAATTGTATCATTCGATCCATAAAAGTTGAATTATTGATCTCTATAAATTTGTTTAAAATGGTATAATTTGTATAGAAGTTATAGCCCTTTTAAAAGCTCGGGCCATTTACTTCCATGTTAAAAGGACAATTTTCAATAATTTATTTCTCGGTAATGGGACAGAAGAACAAATTCAAATTTCGGGAATAAATATTTAATACATCAATGATTCGATGGTAAAAATTTGTGAATTTTCTTATAAATATGATAATCAGCCCCTGAACCACCTTAAACAGAGTAGTTTAGAGAATCAATTGAATATTATAAATACTTGGTGTTGTTATTGTCGATGATGAATATTTTTCTTTGTGGCTGGTTATTGGGTACTTGGACTTGAAATAAAATTAGAAGTTAAATTTTCAAAATGTTGCTACAAAATTTGCATGAGGAAGCAGAAAAATATACTGCGAAACCTAGCAACATTTTGAAAATTTAACTTCTAATTTTATTTCAAGTCCCAAGTACCCAATAAGCAGCCACAAAGAAAAATTATAAATACTCATAAAATATATATGATATACATGTATATTTTTCTTCTTCTTTAAGTCCCATATCAGGTCTCCCTGACGTTTCGGCACCTCTCCATATATACCTGTGCTAGTGTGTTTAGATATTTTACACACATGTACGGGACCTACTTTTTAACGCCGGTTCCTAACGGCTAATTTGGAGTGGTTCACTAGGCAATTATACTCTTGGTAGTTTGCCATTGCTTTCCAAGAGGAGGCGGCTGCAAATATCTGCCTACACTCAGCCTCGAACCAGCATACTTCAGGACACACACACTGAGCACTGACTCACAGTCGCCTCTGTATATTTTTAATATGGTCAAATATTGTATTCGTGTAGAAAATGTGTATTTTTTCTAAATATCTCTTGAAAAAAGAGCGGTCATATCAAGGGCCGGCAAAATGGTTCGCGGCCTTAAGACAATAAATATTATAGATCAAGTTTTGTAGAGTTGTTCCTTAGGACCGTAAGGAATAAATGGAATATAAATTTGATTTTTTTAAATGGAAGGTGAAAGGGGTAAAAAATAAAACTAATTTGTAAAATATTTTTCCCAATTTCTTAACAGGATAAATAGGGCGGATGGTAAAAATAGGACTACATTGATACATACCGTAAAAATCAGAAAAAACAGATTTAATTATTGTTAGTAGTATTATTTTTTTTTAATCACTTTTTTTTGCTTTTGTAAGTCAGTTCATTTTTAAATCAATATTTATGGTATATCTTTAGTTTTGATTTTATTAATTTTTTTGTTTAAATTGTTATTCTTCAAAAGGTTTTCGTCATAATATTTAAAGTTTTTATTATTATAATAATATTTTGTTGGCCAGTTTCACGGTTACTTGGTAGTTAACAGCGCCGCCTGTAGAATCGACGAGTACCTACTTTTCCCTTTCAATACGGTTGCATAGATTCTAGGGGCTAGCCAGAGATTTCATGAATAGATAATGACAGGCACATTTTCGACCATCTTTACTTGAAATAAAACAGTGGATGACTTTTGCCAATGTGAAATTATCACGTAAAGTATAACTGTGCAAATTTGTGTTCAGATTAAAGGCGATAAAATTCTTATTTTTGCCCCCGCCCAACTTGGATAGTTGATTTTTCGCCCAATGTTTCTTGATTCATTGAGTCTTAAAGAGAGATTGTGAGAAATTTTATTCAGTTCAGACAAAAGACAAAATTTTAAGATATTTTGATGAAGCAGTTTAAATTTCAAAAAAGAGAGATAATTATTACTATCTTTTTTTATTCAAAAACCAACACATTGGAGGTTTATTCCCTCCTTCTTCAGGGTTCGTAAT
Source organism: Forficula auricularia (assembly GCA_024734495.1). Lineage (NCBI taxonomy): Eukaryota > Metazoa > Arthropoda > Insecta > Dermaptera > Forficulidae > Forficula > Forficula auricularia. The sequence continues at coordinate 14,276,822 of JALMQS010000117.1, read as the reverse complement.
CAATTAAATTGGGATTTGGCCATCATTATAATCAAGACTATAACACAAATTTTCCCTCCTTTTTAAATCCAATATGACATTCCCTTCTGTCTCTCAGTGACGGTAAAAATATTATACTGTATTTCATTCTCAGCTGAATATAGTGTAGTGATGATTCGGAAATTCGAGTTATACATATATATAATTAGCCGAATCCCCTCCCATATAATGTCACATTGGATTTCCTTTAATGAACTTTCAAAGTGAGTAGAATATTTTTTGATTTAAAAAGGGGAAAAATGTATTTATGTATGAATTACCAAATATTAAAATTTTTGTGAAAGTCTTGATTATAATGATGGCCAAATCCCAATTATAATTGACTACAGACCCTGAAGAAGGAGGGAATAAACCTCCGAAACGTCGGATTTTGAATAAAAAAGATAGTTATAACTAAATCTCTCTTTTTTAGTTTCACATTTATATACACATTCTATAGAATATTTGAACTTTGGAATCCCTAATCAAAATTCACACAATTCACTTATCATTCCGTCTCCAAAAACTATTTCAATCTAACAAAATTTAAGTTTTTTGACCCCCCCCCCCCTTCTCCCAGAGATAAATGAGTTGGGTTTATTCACTTAATAGCGAATTCAGTCGCGAAGGGGTGTTAAATGTTTGAAAATCGTGTGTTTCGCGAAATTAAATTTTAGGGGATGTATATGTTCGTTATATTTATATTTATCACTTCAAAATAGAGAATTCGTCTCCCTCACACTTGAACAAAAACGTTTAATTTAGTCATGGTTTATTCTGGTCATATCTACAAAGGCTTTAATTTAATCTTGTCCTATTGATCTATATATTTCTTTTATGGAGGACATTCAATGTCTGGGAATATGTGCTTTTATAAATTAAATGCTTTTTTCATTCCACTTATTTTTGTCCGGAAAACTCACCTAGACCCAGCTTGAATTAAAACCATTTCAAGAGAATTCTATTAATGAAGATGGTAGTTTATGAGACACGTAATGAAATAATATAAACTTGGTTTTTTACTGTTGTAATATTTTCACCTATTTCACACCTTTTGAAATGATTGCATGTTTGAGTTTTAATTTATTATTATTAAAAAACCTAAAATGTTTATTTTTTGAAAAATAATCTAAAATTAATTTTATTCAATTTCTATATTGTCCGTTGAATTGGGGCAAAAAGTGAAGACTCGTCCGTGTTTTCAGCAAAAGTTATCAATGATAATCAAATCGTCAAAAATCCATTATAGAATGTATTAGATGGAAATCGATGGCTATTTTTAAATTTAAAAGTCAACATGGACTGCAAATAGCTGGAAATGAAATAAAATTGTTTCATAGTTTCAAGGGGCAATTAAAATTAATGAAAATATAAAGATAGAAGCCGATAGAAGTCTTGTAGTCCCTGCCTCGAGTTTAAGCACGTCAAAGACAAGTCTAGACGAGTTTTAGTAGAATAAAAATTGTTCTCGCTGAGGAACTAATATATTATTAGAAAAACTCAACGAGAAACAAAGATGGGGGAGAATATGGAATTGGAATAATTATTGAAAAAGAGGTTTTTTTTTTATTTAATTAGTTTTTTCCTCTTATTAAAAACAAGGACTAAAAAGATGATCAAGGACAGTCGATGGTGGAGAAGTAATCTCCGGAGTCGAAGCTCAAATACAATTTATACATTAATTCATGTAAAATAATTGGTTTAATAAAATTTAAAAAAAAAAATTATTAGAAAAACTATTATTATAAAAAAGAGAATCTTTAGACTAACCTATTTCTAAGAACTCTCAATATATAAGATTTGAAATAACTAAGAATGCAATAGACAATATGTCATATCATGCTAGAATTAGTTTCTGACTCCTACCCTCACTCACACAAAGTAGTATCCATTTGGGGCGAAGCGCCCCAAAATATATTTTTAAATGTTAAATTTGAAAAATAACGAAAATGATGCCGATGAAATTTGCAAAAAAAACAAAAACAAAAAATAAAATAAAATTTCCAAAAATGAAGGTAGTTTTTGGACAACATCTCATAATTGAAAAGTCACCAAGCGCCACTGATTTAAAATATTTTTTCATAAAATCAATAATAAATCAAGCATTTTAGAAATTTTACAAAATATATCAGATCAAATGAACGATACAAAATTTAATCATCTAGTGTCCATGGACATTTTAAAGTTTTTCGTTAGAGTTGAGTTTTAATACTTTAGATTTATGGCTGATTTTCAATTAAAATCGAAAAATGACTTTGATAATTTGATGGAAATTTTTTTTAATTATTATGGAATTTCTTTTGTTAATTTGATAGTACATGGGCTAATTGTCTAAAACGTTATAGTGGTCCCCAACTTTTTTGAGTTTAAAGGGGGGTGAGGGGGTCCATATAGTTATGGGTTCAGAATAGTTCCAAAAAAAATATGTGATACCCGGAAAAAATATGATAAATGGTGAGAGACAACATGGAACATAAACTTGTTCTTGTACTGGTTTACTGGACCGTCGCTTAGAACACCAACACCAACAATTTGCATGAGGGAGGTGAGGGAATGAGAAAACGAAACATTATTGCACAAAAGTAGAAAAAATAACCTTATAATTTCCCATGTGAATGTACGATACTTTATTAATACTAGAAACACCCACAAATATATGATAAATGATACATAAATAAGCGCTTTTTAAAACACGGGTGAAGGAATGAAGGTCCAAAATGTAAACTTGGAAAAAAAAATATTTTTGATAGTTTTAACACTAAATCTCATAACTCATAGTCCAGTCTGGCATATTTTTAGAATAGCAATAGTTGCCAACTTCTAAAAACAATAAGGAGGCGTTCACTATATAATTTGAAATTATGTTCTAATTCTACTTTTACACAAGGGTGAGGGAATGATTCGTTTTTTAAGGACGAATTTAAAAATATATTTTGGAACATTTTCGTTTGTTGTGTTTAAACTAAATACACATTTATGTATAGCCAGTACTATTATGTATGAATAAATAATAAGATAGTGGACAGTTATAAGAAACTTTTCGGATTAGGTCTTTGAATCTACTATGTGAATTTGGCGGTTGGGGCATAGTGAGGGAATGATTTATAGGGTTTTTACTTGAACATATAATTTTTATTTAATATAAAAAAGATAAATATGTTTTATAATTTCGTACGCCTAGGGATGTAGTTTCATAAAAAATTCTTTGTTACGAAAACTTAGGATCCTATTTCACAGGAATCAACAAGGACATCAATTTCGATTTTTTGAGAATCAGCCTTATACATATACATGTGACGTCACGAAGCTTATGACTCGCCCCTCTCCTTGTCACACGATGTCACACTTTGTTGACCCTCCCCCTCCTTAAGGTGTGACGTAATTTGTGGATTGGACCATTTGCTAGTCAGTTCAATGATCTAGAAGATTTCTTCTGTTGGATATATCATGATCTTTAGCTTGTTAGCTTATCAAGCCCTCATTAATTCCGTATTTGAGTCGAAAAAAGCCGAATCGTTTGGCAGTCGCATAACGCTCAAGCCCATAAAAAGAATCTATGAAATATCTTAGAAAGTTTTCCACTTGTTGAAATCCTTTTCTTTTTTTCTTTTCTTCGTTTTCTCTCATTCGTAAACTTTACCGTTATTTTTTTTTATATTTCAAAAGAGCCATATGTTGTCTTTGAAAACTACCCTTTTATAATATACTTATATTTATCTTTTTGAATCCTATATGACTCTCTAGATGTTTTTGCTTTCCAAACATACAAGTATCTCACAAAGAATGTTTCTTCTAAAAAAAAACAATGTTTGTTTTATTTTATTCAAGATTACTTACTAGGTACTTATATATAATTGATATTATTAGGAAGGGATTTAGAGGGAAAAATTTCAATAAAAATTAATAAAAAATCAATTTGAGAAAAATTCAACGACTATTATTATGAGATAATGTTGGCATGTGCAATTGAGTCTGGTTACAAATTTTAAAAATAGTATTTGTTGTGATTGGTGGATATATAAAGTAAAGAAAATTATTATTATTTTTTTTTAATTTAAAAATATACAATTCTAGGTAGGTTTCAAAAAAAAAGACAAGATGCTTATTTTTATCATGACTCTATATAAGGGGAGTTCCAGGCCAAATCGGACGGTTTGAAAAATTTTAATTTTTGATTTCCTTCTTTTTTTGACATTTTTTATTATCCATTAAAAAACTCTTCTTCGTAAACTTTGAAATTTTTTGAATACCGGTTTAAAAGATATCGAATTTCGGATTTTCGCTCATAACTTCTTCAAAAATCGTCCAAATTCAATTTTTTTTTTTACATACTTTTTAGAAAAAAATACAAAAAATTATTTAAAGTGTTTTTATATGCTATTTTCGAGTTAGAGAATTTTAATCTTGTTTTGAAACTTTATGTACTATTCGATTGTTTTGATAATTTTTTATTTTAATCTTCTATTCATTCTACAAATTTTAAGACCGGGTTATATGATTAATAATTTTTTTTTTTCGATTTTTTTAAGAAGTTACGAGCAAAAAACCTAAATTCGATATCTTTTAAACCGGTGATCAAAAAAAATTTCAAAATTTACCAGGAAGAGTATTGATCGATATTAAAAATGTCAAAAAATGAACGAAATCAAAAATTAAAATTTTTAAAACCGTCCGATTTGACGTGGAATGCCACATAAGTTTTCGCTGTGAACCCCTGAAAATGGGCTCGTACCCCGAAATAAATAGAGTCATGCTAACTGTCCTTTATTTTTGGGAAACCTACCTAAAAATGTATGTGTATTTTAAATTTTTTAAATTTTCTTACTTTATTATTATGGTACGAGTATACCTAGTGTTGTGCGGCTGCATTTCTAAAATTTCAAAACATTGAGTATTTTCATACCATCAAAAAATTCAATGTTAAATTTTAAAAAATAACGAAAAGTTTTAGAATACAGTATTTGTTGGAATTTTGAAAAAATCGAAGAATAAAATAATATTTAAAAAATGAATTGTACTTTTTCTGAGCAGCATCCCCTGGCTGAAAAGTCACCGCTCGCCACTGGAGTATACATATATTTTATTCAATGTTAAAATTTTCATAGGCGATAGATTATCCGCTATTAATTTTATCACAAAAGTGTAAATACAAAAGATGTTCAGAATTAAAAACTGTAGTAAATTTTTTGATACGTTCCTGTGAGGAGTCAAAAACTCCAAATTTGACAAATATTATAAGAAATTAGGATTTCACCGAGTTCAGGCTTTTGGAAATTTGGTGTAAAAATTTAGATTTAAGACGTAAAAGCATTATGTTCAAAAAGTATTGGCTAAAAATTGGTGTAAGCCTCATGAGTTATTAGTCGTGATAAATTTTAATCCGATTGAAATAAAGGAAGGGGGTGTAAATTAGTCATGTCGCAAAATAAATATTTTAATCGTTCATATCTCGTCCTCGGAAAGCCGCAAAGACATGAAATTTGAAACTTAAGCTATCTAGAGACTACAAGAAGTACCAAAAGATTTTGGCTACAAATAGAAGTACCCGAAGGTGATGTTTACGTATGTAAGAAGGTAGCCCCTGCGTTTCGCAACCATAAATCTCAGATCTACGAAATTCGAAACTTAAGCTCGATATAGGCTAGAAGGAATATACCAAGCTTTTGCTTTAAATCAGAACACCGGAAGTGGACAATTACATGAAAGATTTTTTTTTTTTTTTTCTCAAAAACGTCAGTAACGATTTTTTTTTAAATTGGTGTACTTATCAAGTGTCATGAGTTATTAGTCGTGTATTGATTTTAATCCGATTGAAATAAAGCGAAGGGAGAGTAAATTAGGAGTGTCGTAAAATAAATATTTTAATCATTCATATATCGTCTATGGATCACTAGTCACAGTGGTATTACGGAAATGAGGACGTTGATAGGCTTGCCTGTTTAACCGATGGTATTCAACACTCATTTGATCTAACGCCCAATGAAATTAGATCAATCATCAGGAAGAGAATTTATAGGGATTGGCAGAATCTGTGGTCGACTTCAAGTATGGTAAAAGGTCGTCATTTCTTTAATGTATGTCCGAGAATCCCGATTCGTCCGTGGTTTGAAAACTTCAATCTTCATCGAAAACTAAAGGTTCATATTATTCGACTTAGACTAGGTCATGCAACAACATCCTGCATACCTAACAGAATCGGCCAGAGAGATAATCCATACTGCTCTTGTGATTCTATTTCTATTGGTGATATTAACCACGTCCTTCTAGGCTGTGAGACACATAGACACCAAATTGATCGTTTATACATTAATATTAAGGGAAAAAATGATTTCCCCACATGCGCGGAGATTCTATTGGCATCTTTATGCCAAAGAGGTCCAATTTCAGATATTGTTATTAAGCACATAATATCCATTGGCTTTCAATTTTAATTCAATGATAACTATTTCTTTATAAATTTTGTAATACACCTACTCTTCGTGAATCTGAGAAGACTGGCTAAATGGGCATTAGTTCCTCGAGGCCAAGCGGGTAGAAAAAAATATATTTATATCGTCTTCGGTAAGTCGCGAGCTCGAAATTTAGTGGCAAAAGTTACCGAGCTTCGCTCGATGCCGGTGCTCCAGCCACTTTTTAATAAATGATCTCAACTAAAATATAACAGATAAAATAATTGTATCATATTTAAATTTTGCATCGCATCACATTGCCTAGTTAAAATAGATCTAACTCGGACATAAATATGCTTTTATAGATCAATACAATTGTTAACATGCTCATTTTCACTATATCGCTGTGACACGCTGGCTAACTCATTTTTGCTCCAATAGAAGCTAAGTCAATAAATCTGTTTTCACGGAGGCCGCATAATGAAAATAGCAACGGGTCATTTATCCTGAATGGAAGTGGCGCGTGAGGCTGGCTGGAGCTGGAGGGGCGCAAAAGCAACAGTATTTGAGGGGCGCGGGGCAGCCCTGGCCCTTAGGGTCGTTTTTCCTACCTTCTCGCATAGAGACAATGCTCTCTAATAATTAATCCAGCATCAGAATTTATGACTACTTTTTCATGCAATTGTTAGCTGGCCTATCTACACGTCGTCGCTTCGATTTGTGGGCCAGAGGACGTTCAGCCGTTATTAAATAAATACTTGGAACCCTGGGGGAGTAATTTCAATACACACCAACGCACACAAATAGAACAAAAGGCAGTATTTCTTCCGTTATGCACAACGAAAGCGAAAGAGAGAAATTGCTTAAAAATATGACCAAAAATAAAATCATTTTTCTACCAAATGTAATTTTCATTGGCTCGATTGTGGGTCTCTAGAGGCAATATACTGAGATATATAATCGCCAAGGTTTTCATTTTCAACTTCACATTTGTGTCTGTAAATTGTTTGACTTACTTCTCAAAAAAACCAACCCCTTTAGAATCATTTTTACTCTCTAAATTATTGTAAATATTTTTTATTAACAGTAGTAGTATTTTTTTTTTAATATAAAAATATTATTTATGATTGAGGTATTTCGCGTTTGTGTTTATCCTTTTAACCACAATACAATATGAATTTCGGATTCCATTACGCTCTTCGTTGTTATTATATTCATTTTTAGAGAATACCTATATATTTTTGGAATGAATAAACATTAAGTTAACGATTCAGGAGGGTTCCTGGAATTTCGAATTCATTCATACAATTCAATTAACATGAAAACATGGAATCGTTAACCGAATAAATACAATGCTAATTTCATTTTAGCGCCAAGCCAACGTAGGTGAAATGAGGCATATGATGTTGGCTAGTCTCACTTTTCAGCACCAAAGATCATTCTCACATAAATACATTTTTTACTTTTTTAATTCTAATCATGAGAATAATTAAAACCTCATTGATAGAATATTTATGAAAACAAAAGATGGACTCGATTGATTATCAATAAGTACCTGGAGCCAGCGAGCGATGCACGGTAACCCCTGACCCCCCCCCCCCCCAAAAAAAAAAAACACACACCACGCCCCCACCCCCGGATCCCCCACAGCCCCCATCTCCTACACCTCCCACATCCACCCCACCCCGCACCCAGATTTTGCATTTCTATCTTTCTAATGGTCTACATATTATGTGTATATTTGTTTACTCGTACACCAATTTGCCCCCATTCGTTCATATTGATAAACATTATAAAAAATAAATAGGAAAATAATAATAAAAGAAAATAATCGTATAGGATCTGAAATCTATATAATAAAAATGAATTTCTGTTTCTTTGTAAGCGCAGATCTCTCAAATGCCTGGACCGATTTGGCTAATTTTTTTTTAAATGTTCGTAATAGTCCAATTCAGGTTAATACGTAAAAAAAATTGGAAAATTCAGGAAAAACTAAAAAAAATTCAGGTTAGCCAACAAAGCTTGCCAAACAATAAAAGAACTAAACTAGCAAACTAAACAAGTGTTGGCGGCCCTGTTTGTAAGATTTTTGAGTGTCATTCATTCTTAATAGTTCTATCCACATTATCGTTGAAGAAGAATTTAATTCTTTTATTTTTACAAAACTAAGTACATTCTTATTGTATAGATTATTTTATTTTATTTTATTTTCTCAAATTCTAAATATTTATTTTTTCCAAACTGATAAATACAATTTGATAATTATGGATGAATGAATTTTCAAGTCTTCTTATCAATAATAATACCTACATATAATATAACTTTTTTTATTTTCCCCTTAATGATAACAAGTGGATTTTTAATACATTTTAAATATTTGTTTCATCTTATTTGTTATGAGTGTATATTGCAGTTAAATAGAATCTCAAATTATATCTATTTAAGACTTTATAATAAAACAATTATATTTATCCTCTGTAACTAATAAAACATCAATAAAGCAGCCACGTGAGGGTCCAGGGGCAAAGCCCCCTGGCTAGCAAAAGGCCCGCCGGAGGCGGGCCTTGAAGCTAGTAAAAACATAAAATTAAATAAGATTTGTTTCCAAGTTATATAAAAAAAGTAAAAAGCCACTTCAACCACTTTATTTGTAAACACACTTGTAATGTTATGATTTTTTTTTTTTTTTGGCTTTTCGGCCTTTTCTAACCATAAGCCAATTTACGATACTATATATTTTTAAAATTTTGTCTCTACCCCGGGGTCGGATTCAAAATTTTAAATGTTATGATTTAGATGATGATTATGATTATGATTTAGATGATGATTATGATTATGATTTAGATTATGATTATGTTATGATTTAATGTTATGATTTAGACACCTGTTAATTAAAAACAAACAAAATTTTTTTTTTATACAAATTTTATTAAACCAATTTTTTTTTACATTAATTAATGTATACATTGTATTTTAGCTTCGACTCCGGAGATTACTTCTCCACCATTGACTGTCCTTGATCATCTTTGTAGTCCTTGTTTTTAAAATAAGAGGAAAAAACTAATTAAATAAAAAAAACCTCTTTTCCGATAATTATTCAAATTCCATATTGTCTATCCAATCCAATTTCAATAAATAGATTTTATTCGAGAGAATTTTTTTCACTATTCTTGGGCCTGCCTTCTATCACTTCTCAATTAAAATTTCTAACAGTCCGTCTATCTCCGAAGAGAAAATTTCTTCTAATACATAAACCACCCCTGTGAAAAATTTACCCCAGGAAAATTACAGTAGAGAGGATACTCTCCACAGTAATAGCCGACGCTCGGAACCGAGTATTGCACACTTGAAGAAATTAATCAAGATTCCTAGTAAAACGTGTTTCCCGATCCAAATATTGATTATTATTATTTATACTCTGTTGAAATGTAAAAGTCAATCTTGACTCGATATTTCACCTTTTCGAATCCCAAACCATGCTCGTTAAATTATATTCTTTCTCAATGTGAACATGAAAACGATAAATGTAGTTCTCATTGGTCAGGACACTTGAATTCAAACACTTCGCCCAATGAAAAAAAGAAATAACATTCTAGAAATTTCCTCGAAAGATCATAAAGAAACGAGGGAGATAAAATAAAGACGATAGCAAATGCAGTCAGCCGCCCCTTTCAGACCAGGGGGTCCGTCGCCATTGCTTAAGAACGTCAATGGCAGAGACCACAATGTTCACACTTGGAAAAGAGAAAATGGCCGCCCCGGGGGGTCTTTGTCTGTGTCTAGAGTATCCAACGTTCAGATTCAAAGATCATTTATAACTCTCCTCGAGAAAGAAATCGTTTTTCTGGCCAGTTTATTTTTGCTTGTCTAGTTCGTTTACACTTTCATTTAACTTGGCTCTTGAACATTATCGATGTCCGCCTTTCCAAGTATTGCTATGTTCGATCGCTGAAGCAATTCATTAATACCCTCAAATCGAAACAAGTTCACTTCTTAAGGTAGTTGTTTCGCGACAATACTAGCAAAAAGTTAATGCTAGAGTATATAGAACAGACAATAAGGATTCATAATTCATAAGCCCAAAACTTTTTGCTGTTTATGTACCAATACTAGCCGCAATCCAGTGCTCGTTTGACAAATCTGGCAACATTGTCCGAGCTTGTATATTATCATATAAATTTCAGATAAAGTACATTATAAAGGGAGATTTATTAACCGACTTCAAAAAAGGAGGAAGTTCTCTATTCGACTGAATTTTTTTTTTTTTTTTTTTTTTTTGTGCCTATGTTACCTCATATCTCCGCCAATTGTTAACCGATTTTGAAAAAAAAATTGCATTGGGTCCAGTCTAGCTTCCGATTGGTCCCATTTTTTTTTCGTTTTTTTTTCATAGGTATTAGGCCTTTTTTATTAGGTTTGTTTAGACCTAACCTCTTTGTTTATGAACCGATTTCGATGGTTTCTTTTTTTATCCGAAAGGGGGTGTATTAGGGATGTGTCATATTAATTTGGTCAAGTTCTGATGATATGATCACTATTAATAACATCACTAAAAAGAGAAAAATAAAAATAATTTTTAAGAAAAAATAAAAACCGACTTCAAAAAATTAAATGCAACAAATAAAATACATTAAAAGGTATAAAATAATTATTATCTTATTTAGTTACAACTAAACGACGAAATATTAACATGAAATTACTTTTGAAGTTGGTGCCAAACATATACCTTTTATGAATCGCACTCGACGGATCTTACTTAGTACGTTTGGAGGTATACTAGCTTATAGGTATAGTTTGTTTGGTACCGACTTCAAAAAGTAATTTCATGTTAATATATCGTCGTTTAGTTGTAACTAAATAAGATAATAATTATTTTATACCTTTTAGTGTATTTTATTTGTTGCATTTAATTTTTGAAGACAGTATTTATTTTTTCTTAAAAATTATTTTTATTTTTCTCTTTTTAGTGATGTTATTATAAAACAAAAAGTTCTTAATAAGCGATTGAAAGCTGTTGCGACAATAGCTGAAGCAAAAAACGCCAAACAAATTACTAAAGTTAACCCACTATTTAGGCTAAATAAATGCGTTGTTGCCAGCTTGTTTTTAGTGTAAATTTTTCATTATACATTTTTCATTATTTATTCATTATTATCTCAGAAACTGTGTTGTAACTATGAATTAGAATTTTCTTAAAAAATATATTATTTATTGCAATGTATAAAAGTCTGAAAAACTCTATATTTGGAATTTAATATCTCCGGAATTATATTGTTCATAAATTTCGTTTTGCCCCCAATCTATGCAGAAGTATTTAAATAATAATCTATCTAAATTTCAAAAAAAATCACTAGAGAATCAACTACCTTAAAAAAATAAGCTGACGTATTCTGATGTGGCCATCCACTTGACTTTACCATACAACCTGGTCCCTAAAATTATTTATAATCATGTAGGAGGGGGGGTTAGTTTTTGAATTTTATACTTCTGGGGTCCCACTGATTATGTATACAAAATTTGGTTGAGTTTTTTAAATGGTCAAGATTTTCATTTTTTGACCCTATACCCCCCTACCCTCCATTTTGGGTGGTTAGTTTTTGCATTTTTAGACTTCATATTCTGGAGGTCCACTGATTATGTATACAAAATTTGGCTGAGTTTGCTCAAATGGCCTAGATTTTTAATTTTTAACTCCCCCTCTACTCCCTTAATTTTGGGTTGATGTGCACCAAAATCTAATCAGCTCTTAATCTCAAGGACCAACAGTACGTGTGAAATTTGGTTTCGATATTCAAATTAGTTTTTGAGCTAGCTAGCTCATTCACAAAAATTTGATAACGCACAGACTAACGAACAAACAGACAACTAGACTAACTAACAGACATTTTGACAAAACAATTATTATCTCGAAAAATATAATTTTTTCGATTTTCACTTATTAGAGCTTTTTGTAGAGCGAAATGCTCTGGTTTCACCCAATTTTTTTAATCAAAATAGTTTCTGCTGTTTTTGAGATATTTCGAAAAAAGAAAAGAAAAAACAACTTTTTTCATGTACGATTACAATATTTGACCATACCCTGTATGGTAAAGTAAAAATAATCAAATAATAATGTTATTTTCAAATATAGTAGTCGAATATTAAAGAATTAAAAAAAAACTTTTTTATTGATGAAAAATAATAATAATCATTGTTGTTGAGTATGAAGAAATAATAATTATCGATTAACAGGGCAAAAACATCATCATTGAAAATTCGAAAAAATAGATCTCATCGTTTGCGCATTATCGGACTAGGCTTAAAATTTGTTAAATAGCAATAGTTCATACATGTAAGTTTTTGTTTTTAATTATGGTTTAGTTTTTTATTACAATGGGAAAAAGAGTTTCTTAATTATAATTAAGTATGTATGTAAACTTATCGATATCACGTATAGTGCAATGTATAAGAGTCTGAAAAACTCTATACTTGGAATTTAATATCTCCGGAACTACCATATATTATTTGTTGTTCATAAATTTCATTTTGCCACCAATCGAAGAAGTATTTAAATAATAATATGTCTAAATTTCAAAAAAATCCTAAGAAAACCCATATGGTGAAACAGCTCCCTTAAGATATTATTTTACACTCAATATATAAAAGAATTATGTAGAGTAAAAGTGTATTGTGTTTTTACTGAGAATGGATTCGACTAGGCTCGAAATATGTTTTAACAATAATAATTTTTTCAAAAATTAAGAAGTTTTTTCATTCTCTTTTAATAATACCAGATTTGAAGGAGACAATAAAAGAGTGTCTTCTGCTGGAATAATAAATTTCATTTATAACGAGACTATAGTTTCGAGAGATTTGCCATCTTCATCAGTCTATTACAAACTTTTAGAAAGACGTATCTTAAAAATAGCCGCCCAAATAAAACCCCCAATACCACCACCTACAGCCAAAAAAATAAAAAAGTATAAACGGTAAATCATTATTTGCTTAGAACATATGTAAAGCTCACTTACCATTCATACATTAATTCCTGTGAATCAATTGTAATAGACTGATGAAGAGGGCAAAGCTCTCGAAACTACAGTCTCGTTATAAATAAAATTTATAATTCCAGCAGAAGACACATCTTTTATTATCTCCTTCAATATATAAAAATTCTGCTACTCTCGGCAAAAAAACTTTCAATTTAATACAAGATTTTAATATAGAAAGATATTAATTTGCCGATGGTAATAGATTCAAATTTACTAGAAAATCATAGATCAAAGATGGTGTCATCTATTAAATCCGATGGAGTGGAATATTTTTAATTATATGTCAGAGAGGTTGTTTTTCACCCCCTCGGGAATCGAACCCGAGTGCCAGTAACAGCAATCCGGGCCACCTGGCTCACCTGCGGGATACGAACCTCTCTGACATATGCAAACGCGTAAAATATTTTACTCAAAGATTGTTAGAGGTTCGTATCCCGCAGGTGAGCCAGGTGGCCCGGATTGCTGTTACTGGCACTCGGGTTCGATTCCCGAGGGGGTGAAAAACAACCTCTCTGACATATAATTAAAAATATTCCACTCCATCGGATTTGATGGATGACACCATCTTTGATCTATGATTTTCTAGTAAATTTGAATCTATTACCATCGGCAAATTAATATCTTTCATATTAAATTAGGAAAAGTCATTCCATTGCCCTTCGAATTTTGAATTTCTTCAAAATTCGAAACACTCAACCACCTTTATTTAAATTATATGGCATGGCTATATGTTTAAATTTAGAATCACTATATCGCGAAATTTTACAAATTAAGATAACAATCTTTGAGTAAAATATTTTACGCGTTTGCATATGTCAGAGAGGTTCGTATCCCGCAGGTGAGCCAGGTGGCCCGGATTGCTGTTACTGGCACTCGGGTTCGATTCCCGAGGGGTGAAAAACAACCCCTCTGACATATAATTAAAAATATTCCACTCCATCGGATTTAATAGATGACACCATCTTTGATCTATGATTTTCTAATACAAGATTGATAAGAAGAATAGGGAAGTTATATTATTTTAGCTAAATAAAAATTTGAATAATACTAACAATCTCTTGCTGTACCTACTAATATTGCAATTCATTAAAATCTTGCAAAATATTAAATTAGGGTTATTATAAACAGGGTGGGCGGTTAAGACCCAGAGTGCCTCATTGAAATTTCCGGGGGCGTTGAAAATTATATACTAAAAATAAATAAATAAAGTTAATAACTTCAACAAAAGGTAATTAAAAACTCTTCTAGCTTGATCGCGTTTATTTTTAGCATATAATACTTAAATACAACAATTTTCAACTCCCCCCCTCCAGAAATGTCAGTGACGCACTCCGCGTCTTAACCCTCCCTGTGGGCACCCCTTGTATTATTTATAGGGTTGCTTGCTAATTTTTTGCTTTATTTAAAAGCGATGTATTAATAGTATTTTTAATTTATCATAGTAAAATGTAATATTTTCAAACCCCCCCCCCCCCACCCTCGTGGGCACCGTTGATTGGTAAGTTTTCGCTTTAGTTAAAAGCAAGATATTAATATTATTTTTAATTTTAAATTCAGATGATTTTTTCGCAGCCAAAATTAAATATTTTTTATTTATTTTTTTTTGCTAACGTTTTGACTCGCTCTAGCTATCATCAAGTCAACGCAGTGCACAAAGTTTTGAACTTAATTGCAATTAAAAATAATATTTATATAAACGGAGGTTCCTTTGTTGACTTTTTCAAGCCATGAAGAAGGAGTCCCTCCGAATCGACGTTTTTTTAATGTTCAGTCTTTCAAGACCCGCATACTCAGATACCTTCGACTCCGACCCAATCCCTAAATCTCTTCTTATTTTCAGGATATACGGCTCCACCGCGAACTACAGAGATTGTTCTTCTGTCAATATCATTAAATTAAAAAAAAAAATGAAAATGACGTTTTAATAAATATTTTTTTCAGAATTCATGTTTTTTACATTATTTATTCATGGGCTGTAAGATTATTAAATTAAAATATTTGGTTAATTCTTATTAATTTTTATCTCCAAACTAAATTATTTGATTCTCATGCAAATATTAAAAAATAAAATGAATTTAGGGTCAATTTTAATTGATAGATTTATTTGCTTTTCATTGGCCTTAAATTCTTTTCAGTATTTTGATTACGCATACACAGAGACATTTTAAAAATAACTTTTTAGGGCATCGAGGATCTAGAAAAGTAAAGATCCGTATAATTTTCAACTTTGATTTTTTTTTACAAATACCATACAAGAATCAAAGATTTTATGTGTTGGGTAATGAAAATAAAAGATAAAATAATACAAAATTTGCTAAAAAACGTCGAAAAGCCTACCTTGGTTGAAAATTGGAAATATAATCCTCGTAGAGAGCGCAAATCGAATGTGTAGGCCGCCCAAGTAGCATACCTCGCAATTGAGACTGAAAAATATTAAAATTTCATTATAAAAAAGCCTTCTTATTTTCACTAAATAGATGAGAACAATACATCATAAATATATATAGTAATTTTAAATTTGAGATTTCTTTATGTAAGGATCAAAAGATATAGAATATTTATTTTTATATCTCTCCTAAAAATTATATACAGAGCTCTGTAAATAATATACAATTAGAACATATTAAATTTTCTTTATTTTCTTAAAAAAATCCGAAAATGAGTGTTAAGGGGGACCCTTTGCATCAAATCACCATTTTTAGAGTGGTTCAAAAATTTAATTTTTAGAAGAGATTGAAAATAAATATTATAATCGAGCTCTGTATATAATATACTATTAGAATAAATTTAAATTTCTTTAGTAGTAAAATTTTTTTTTTTTTAAATCAGAAAATGAGAGGTAAGGGGGAACCTTTGTATTAAGTTCACCATTTTTGGAGTGGTTCTAAAAAATTTAATTTTTAGAAGAGATATAAAAATAAATATTATATTCGAGCTCTGTATATAATATACGAGGGAATCGGATTAGCCGAGAGCTTAAAGACACTAGCCTTCTAAGCAGGAGTCCCGGGTTCGAGTCCGAGTCCCTGCATTGATATTTGACCGGCTATAATCTGATTCCTAGTCACCAATCCGTCTGGCAAGCGTGGTGACTTAATGCCAACCCCCTTCCATTTGATGGAAGAGGCCTATATTCAGCAGTGGATTGTCGATATCGACAGGCTGATGATGATGATGATATAATTACATACTATTAGAATAAATTAAAATTTCTTTATTTTCTTTAAAAAAATTCGAAAATGGGAGGGGGCCCTTTGTATCACATCACCATTTTTGGAGTGGTTCAAAAATTTAATTTTTAGGAGAGATATAAAAATAAATATTATATTCGAGCTCTGTATATAATATACTATTAGAATATATTAAAATTTCTTTAAAAGTAAAACTTTATTTTCTTAAAAAAATCTGAAAATTAAAGGTAAAGGGGGACCTGTTTAATCAAGAAATATGTTCTTATTTAATTTCTTTATCTACCTATCTTTTTTAATAAAAAAAATTCCCATTAAATGTTTTGTTTTATCCGATGAAAATTTTCTGGCTACGCCACTGCCTATACTACATATTTATAAAATATTTTGATATACATATTTTTATTTGGATCAAGTAGAGGAGAACCTCATTGATTTTCCATTATGAATCAACAACTCTGTTACTCTCGAAAAACAAAAACTTTTCAATTAAGTAAAGTACAAAATTGTAATCTGTACTTGAATTTCACTTAACGTATTATTATATCAATTATTCAACAAGTATACATTTAAATAATTAGTAGGAATAATTAATAATAACAAATTAAGTACTTACTTGCTTGACGCTGTGATGTCTTTCCTTGGGCTGGAAGCGCCCGACCGATTGCGCGTCGCCCACAAAAGATAAGTTGGCCGGCCAAATTATCTATTTCTTTGAATTGTCTTTCTGAAAATAACATTAAAAATAATATTTGCGTTATATATATTAGAGTTTAGTAAATGAACAAAAAATATTAGTTTTAATTACTTAATATAGTGTTAAATTTTTAATTACTATAGTTTTGAATTTTTACTGAAATCACAAATACGAATAAATAATACAAAAAACTATGACATTTCGATAGAATTTTTCTGTGATCTTTCTCAAGTACAGAGGCGTACCCACATGGGGGTTTTGGGGTCAGAGCCCCCCCAATTCCAGGGCTCATGGGATGAGTAACGACAACGACAAACCGTTTCTTATTGCAAACTAACCGTAATTAAATATATTTCATTAGTTTAATCAAGATTTATGTTCTTTTTTAATTTCTTAAGGTGCCTTTTTAACCGACTTCAAAAAAGGAGGAGGTTCTCAATTCGACTAAATTTTTTTTGTGTCTATGTTACCTGATATCTTCGCCAATTGTGAACCGATTTTGATGATTTTTTGCATTGGGTTCAGTCTAGTTTCCAATTGGTACTTTTTTTTCATTGGTATTGGACCTTTTTTGCTGTTTGTTTAGGCATAATTTCTTTGTTTATGAACCGATTTCAATGATTCTTTTTATATTGGAAAGAGGGTACCTTAGGAATGGTCTCATATTAATTTAGTCAAGTTCTGATCATATGATCAATGACGAATTAACGTAAATATCCAATTCTTATGAGCAAATAATCGAAATTATAATAAATAAAATCTTTTATAAAATAATCAATCTTAAAACGTTCATTTAAAACCCGCCAACGTTTCTAGAGAATTTCTATATTTATGAATTTAATTTTATTATCATTTTCTGATTCATTCGCCCGACCCTTTCTTTTATGAGATGCATCAAGGTATTATATTAAGTCACTATTAATAACATTACTAAAAAGAGAAAAATAAAAATAATTTTTATAAAAAATAAAGTAAAAAAATAAAAACCGACTTGAAAAAAATTAAATGCAACAAATAAAATAATAAAACTCAAAAATAAAATAAAATACACTAAAAGGTATAAAATAATTATCTAATTTAGTTACAACTAAACGACGAAATATTTACATGAAATTACTTTTTGAAGTCGGTGCTTAACAAACTATATAAGCGAGCGTACCCGCCAATCGTACTAAGTAAAATCCGTCGAGTTTGATTTATAAAATGTATATTGAAGGAGACAATAAAAGAGTGTGTCTTCTGCTGGAATTATAAATTTTATTTATTTATAACGATTTATTATAAAATGTATGTTTGGCACCGACTTCAAAAAGTGATTTCATGTAAATATTTAGTCGTTTAGTTGTAACTAAATTAGATAATTATTTAATACCTTTTAGTGTGTTTTATATCATTTTTGAGTTTTATTATTTTATTTGTCGTTTTTTTTTTGTTTTTTTATAAAAATTATTTTTTAGATCAGTTAAATTGTTCTCTAAAGAGCCCCTCGCTGAAAAGTTTTGGGATAGTTTTGATTTCTTGATCATTGATAAAAATATAAGACAATATTTAATATTAAGTATAATTATAATCTTCGAGGGAAAGGGGCTCAACAATTTCTGAATAGCATCCAGGAGTATTTAACTGTATTTCATCTGCCAAAAGTAATGTTTTCGTTAATTCAATTAGCGAAAATTTTATTTTTTCCAATTACCTACTGAATATAATAAAATAATTTATTTTTACGTTGGTTGTCACTATTACGCTTTATTAGACAAGGGACTAATCATAAATTTCACAAGAGATCACCTTTAAAAAAGTTCACTAATCAATGTTTCACCGAATTCAAAAATAAAAAAAAAATAAAAAAAATGAAAAAATTCTTAAACAAATAGAAATATTTTTTCCAGCCGGGCTAATAAAACACGTAGATGCGCCTATCATTGGATCGAAGCTCTTTTAATTCCCAGGTGATTTATTTTTATTATGGCGTTAACTCATTTCGACTCTTTTCGAATGGCGGATTGTAATTTTGCTGATTCAATCCCCAGGCTTTGTCTAGCTGCGACACTTTGCTCTTTTTCTCTAATATGTCTACTGTCTGTCCACAATCGGAAATTGTCCCGGGGCAACCAACGAGTGGAGACACAATTCATTCTCTAGGGGGCCCGAGGGGATTGACTACGCTGGTCCTCTTTGCCTTCCAATCACCAATCGACCAGAGGAAATCTTTATTTTATTATTTCATTTTCTTTTAAATTACTGGGCGTTCATTGTCAACTGTGAACTAACGATGGGTTTGCTAGTAAGTGACTTCAAAGAACTAGAACTCTCTCCCGGCCTTCATCTTTGCTAACACTTATCATCTCAAACCTTCAAAACCTGGTGCACAAACACCTATGCTTCCACCCTTTCACTTGAACAATTTTCCCTTCCCTTTGGTAATGTAATGGTCTTTCGAGATACATAGGGGCTGGATCTTACTGGTGCGGGCCCCTTCTTGGATTTGATTGCATTAAAAAAATTTGGTAACGCACGGACTAACTAACCAGGGTAGAGACAAATTTAAAAAATAATAAAGTAGTATAATAATAAGTGAAAAGTTTTTGTGTTGCCGAGAGTAGCAGAGTTGTTGATTCATAAAGAGAAACAAAGAGGTTGTCCTCTGCTTGATGGTCAAGCAGAGGACAACCTCTTTGTTTCTCTTTGATAATAATAAGTTCCTGGAGCCACCGAGCGATGCACGGTAACCAAATTAAGAAAAATACAAATTTATAGTAAACGCCCCCTGGATCCCCACCCCCGAAACCACGCTCCTCGCCCCACCCCGGATCCCACACAACTGCGCTCCCTACCTCCTTTACCCCCCACATCCATCCCAACCCCGCACCCAGTTTGCATTTCTAGATTTTTAGTTGTCCACAGATTATGTGTATATAGGTATATAAATAAATTCCATATAATTATTTTTTTAATTAAATAACAATTTATCGAATTTTTTAATCAATTAAATAAATAATAATTTTATTGAAGCAATTTTTTACATGAAATAGGATTCGATTTTGGAGATTACTTCCCCACTATCGACTGTACTTGATTTTCTTTTTTTTCTTTTTAATGCAATCGAATGCAAGAAGGGTGCACCAGTAAAGATGCAGCTCCTATGGATCTCGAAAGACCCTTGCATTACCGAAGAGAAGGAAAAGTTGATTAAGTGAGAGGGGTGTAGACGTAGGTGTCTATGCACTCCGGTTTTGAAGGTTTGAAGATTATAGGTGCTGGGAAAGATGGAGGCTGGGAGAGAGTTCCAGTTCCTTGAAGTCATGGGGATATATGTATTGGCGAATGAAGTGGTCCGGCACTTTTCTAATTTGACCGTGAAAGAGTGTTGGGAGTCGGCAAAAGGCGTGCTACCTGCAAAGCATGCTTTGGGGGAATTATTGATTTTATCTCATCAGAGCACCTGCCGTGATAGTATCTATAGAAAAGGGAAAGGGCAGAGACATTTCTACGATGACCCAGCGAGTCGAGGGAGTCGGTGAGGTAAGAATCGTCAATTAGCCTGAAGGCTCGTTTCTGAATTGCATCCAGGGTAGCAAGAGAATATTTAGAGGCTCCTCTCCTAGCTTGCGATATAATTTTTAGTCCGTGTTTTTTAATAAAAGGAATTTTAATCAATTAAATTGGAAAATTCTAATATAAAACAATATTTGGTATAAAGTATTAGTGGGTTTTAAAATTAAAAAATCAATTAAAAATAAAAGATAATTGAAAAAAATGTAAACAAACTTTTTATTGAGATTTTCATCTATCAATAATTATTTTAATTAAGAAAAAATCAATTAAGATGAAATTTGTCGAGGTCCAGACCTAGTCAGATCGCTTTCTCATCCTCAAAACTTTTTAAATATAATTTGTTTCATCAAAATCGGTAGAGCCGTTTTCAAAATAGAACTAAGATACAAATATACAAACAAATAAATATATATACAATTTTTGCTCGTTTAATAAGAGTAGATAGATATATAACTACATATTTAGAGAAATTCCATGGGAAATTCATGGACACTAATCTTCTAATGTTTTAAAATGTATTATTATTAAGGCGTGTATAAGTGAATATCATGTAATATGCTATAATAAATAGGTTGGAATATTTTTTTTTCTTGAAAGAAATATGTAATATATTATATAATTTGTATACCTATTCAATTTCCAAATTCAAGTATTGTATTTCCAATATATACCATATATTTATATTATATTACAAAAGGTTGATTTTAGGACGCAACAAAAAATATAATTAACTATAGTATAATTTTAGCCTCGTGCATAGTCCGATTTATTTTCAAAAAATATTTATTAGGTCAGTTCACTTTTTATATAACGAGAGGGAAAATTAAAAAAAAACCTTAACAGTTTTTTTATTCAAATAAAATTAATAAAAAATACTAAAATGTACATTTTAGTTGAAATAAATAAATACATTTAAAAACAATCTCACGTTTATTAAATATCCAAACGTTGTGGAGGAAATTCTGAAAATTTAATAAATAGATAATTGTTTAAACAGTTTGTAGGCCTACAAACAGTGACAGTGAACGTATCGATAGTGCCCAACATTCTCAAAACAGCAACAGCCGAGACGTCAGCCACCATAATGTAAGTAATACACCCTCAACCACAAAACACCGAAAACTTCCTAAATATCCAAATCTACCTAACCTTCCGACTGAAGAAATTCAGTCGGAGGACATTCTCCAAAACAAACCTTGGACTAAAAGGTTAAGACCAACTAGACCACCCACCCCCTCTCTTGAAAATGGCTCCAAAAGGAGAGCCGAAACGTCGAGTAAAACTATCAAACCACGCGTAGAATCCCGAAAAACCTCTAATGACAAAGAACCTATCCGCGGAAGCCTCACTGAGCAAATAAATATATGTATTAACAATTTTTGCTCGTTTAATAAGAGTAGATAGATAGGAAGGGTTTTTGGATAGATTTTGGGTTGAAAAATGAAAAAGGAGAACAATAATCATTAAAAAAAAAAATAAGAGAAAGGGATTATTTAGTGTTGAACCTATTTAAATAATAAATCTATAAAGCTTTCCCTCTCTCGATGTGATGAGGCTACGAATAACAAAAGCAAAAAAATAACAATTCGCAGTTTAAGGTTTGAAAATTTCGCAATAATTCAGTATTTTTTTTCTCGATCGAAGTAATAAAATAAAAAAAATAAAAAATGGGGGGAAAAAAGCTAACTGAGAAAGTGAGCAGGTGGGGGAAAGCATCCGGGAAAAAACGAACGGAAACAATAACGTCTTGTTTAGAGGAGGCTGTAAAGCGGCCGTCGTTTTATTGCCAATGCAGACAATAAATGCGCGACTCTTCCAACCCCACCCGCTTGGTTTTTTAATATCGTCTTATTATCTTGAATTCTGTTTACCCAGAGACATTACGCAAATATTAACTTAAATCATGGCAAAACAATCTTGATGAAATTCAATGAGCTATATTGCACGAGGGACCAAACAGAGAGAGCTACGTTTCAATATTTTCTCAAATATTATTATTAAATTTTCGCTATAAATAAAATTAATTAAAATTTATTTATCAGAAAAAAATTGACACGTTTTCGCTAAGTCATTTAATTAAGTACTTATAAAATTAATACGATGAATAAGAGTAAAAATAATTAACGGTTTAGGTTTTTTTGTTTTTGGTTTAATTGCTAAACTTAATCGATAGCTTTTTTTTAATTAAATGAAAGTTGAGTCTTGAGCTCTAAGATATAGGTAGTTATAATGAGAAAAAAGAGGCTGTCCTCTGCTTGATGCAAATAAATATACTCATATAATTATGTATTCTAGAGGTGGCCCTTATTTGGGGTATTTTCGAATTTTTTACCCTGGCAGAGGTTCATACAAAAGTTTCAAGCTCCTATCTCAATTTTAACCTGTGCCTCAGAGCGATGTAAGATTCCCATCTAAATAACATGGGGTTTTTGGCATTGAAGGATAAATTTTTTATTCGGGCCAAAGCATTGGTTTAAAAAATTTGAAACTCTGTAGATATTATCCTTATAACAATAGCTACTCTTCAGAATTTTTACAGATTTGTAGCTATTATAATTTTGGAGTCTATAACTTATTAACACTAGGTAGTAGGCAGTATCTAGCTTTATAATAACTAAAAATCTAAAAAAACTCTGAAGGATAGCTACTATTATAAGGGTAAAGTTTAAATAGTTTCAAATTTTTTGTAATATTACTTTGGCCGGAATAAAAAATTGATATTTCAATGGCAAAAATCCCATGTTATTTAGATGGGAAACTTGCATCGCTCTGAGGCACAGGTTAAAATTGAGATAGGGACTTGAACCTTGGAAGATATTTTTTTATTTATTTCGAACCATATAAGCCCTCTGCCAGCGTAAAAATTCGAAAATACCCAAAATAAGGACCACCCTAATGTATACATATGGTACACTCCTGGATAAAATTAACGCGCCACTTGTGATTTTCACAATATTTCAAGAATAGGAAGTATAATAATTATTATTTCTTTCAGGGGCCACCTGGCTCTTAGTATGAATGAAAAAACAAGTATAATCAAAAAGAAGTAACTTTATTGGATACGAAAATTTAAAAAACTAAAACATAAATAGGCCTAAATTTATTGTTAAAAAGTTAAGTTGAAAATCACAAGTGGTGCATAATTTTGTCCAGGAGTGTATATCAAATATAAATATATATAATTTACTTGTTTGTGACTATAGTTTCGAAGGCTAGGCCTTCATCATCAGGCTGTTTAATTAGAAATATTTTATCTATTATTTCTCATGGGGTCAATCACCAAATGGAAATTTAAAATTTGTTGTCATAGCAAGCTGCCTACTCAAACACACAAACTACATAATATACACATATTTACCAGGTTATTATAATCGTATGAAAAAAGTATTTTATTTTTTGATTCGTATTTTATTAATTTATTTATTTCAACGGCATGTGCCTTTAAAAACATTAAAAAAGTAATACAAAGAAACACTACTTATTAAAAAGTAGAAAAAAAACAATAAAGTTAAACATACAAATAATAAACAATAATACAGAGTAAATCAGATATAATAATTATGATAGTGAGTATTTAAATATATGAAAGTGTGTTTATTTTTATAATTTTAGACATTCTGTTGGTATCTATAGTAAAATTCAAAACGCATGTTTTTTGGGAAAGGAGCGCTTAATCTATAAACAGGGTTGGTTTCGGAATGACGTGTAAATGGAACTGGTGGATAGAATGGTTCATTCTGTCGTAGTGGGTACGAAGGATTGTTCAGTGGAAAAATAATTCTAAGCTCAGGACAACGAATGGTATCAGACATAATTTTAAAAGTGAATAAGTTGTCGGAAGCAATCATAGACGAAAGAATAGTTGACATGTCGAAAGTTTCAGCGATTTTCGAGTAGTCATGATCGTATCTAGACATAGGGCTACCAGAGAGAGACGCTAGATGTCTCAAAACTTTATGCTGAATTCTTTCAAGTCTAGCTATGTTGGTTTTTTGATTCGGTCTCCAGATTGTTGAAGCATACATTACGACAGATTTAATCAAACTTATGTATAGGTATCTGATACTCCTAAAAGCTTTAGTGTTGCGAAATATGAACCCCTAAGTTCGGTTAGCTTTACTAACCACATGATTAATATGTTCATTAAACGTGAGCTTTGAGTCAAATGTGACACCAAGGTGTTTGATGGAAGTTACTCTAATGCAATAAGAAGTATCGTCCAGATAGTAATTGTATGAGATAAAATATTCTTTTTTTGAGAATGAAATGGTGAAGCATTTGTCAAAATTTAGAAAAAATAAGTTTGCTTTGCACCAGATAGTTAAGTTTTTAGGTCGGATTGTAGCTTTTTGCAGTCTGAAACTTTAGAAATGTCAAAAAACAATTTGATATCGTCTGCGAATAGAAATATATTGCAATGTTGAATTACTTTGACCAGGTCATTAATTAGTTGGAAGATTAAGGTACTTAAGCTTTAGCAACAAAATTTCATGATTGATGAGGTCAAAGGCTTTTTTAAAATCAAGGTAAATAGCGTCGAGTTGTGTATTTTTGTAAAGGCTGAGGAAAATAGAATTTGTGAATAGAGTAAGATTAGTGACAGTTGAAAGAGAATGTACAAATCCATGGTGTTTACTGGAAATCGCATCAGAGCAAAGTAAAAGAATCTTGTTGTACATAATCTTGTCTAATAATTTTGGTATCGCACTTATTATAGCTATTGGTCTGTAATTTCTGATATTATTGCGTGAGCCACTCTTGAAAACGGGAGTAATAAATGATATTTTCCATAGTTCAGGTAGAAATTTTTCTTCAAGAGAGAGGTTGAATAATATAAGTAAGGATTTAATAAGAGACAAATAACAGTTTTTGACTATAAAAGCAGGTACACCATCAGAGCCGACGGTGAGAGAGGGCTTCAAATCCTTTAATGCAGTGATTATTTCTTCCTCAGAAATTGTAATTGGAATATTACTAGCATGTTCATCGGGGACTAAAGTATTTGCACAATAATTGGCAATAGTGAGTCAAATGTTGCATTTGTTGTAGCCAAGCTATAGACATTTTTAAAGAATTCAATTTTCGAAATACTTATCTCAAAAAGGGGCTAAAAATATTTTGAATAAAAAATTTCGGATTCACGTGGTTTCGGTCTACAATAAATTCTTCTATAGTGAATATCGAGAAAATTATATTTTAAGAGATAATAATTATTAATTATTTTGAGGCGACTGTGGGTCAGTGGCTAGAGTGTTGGGTCGCTGACTCGAAGATCCCTGGTTCGAGGCCGAGTCGAGATATTTGCAGTCGCCTGTTCTTGGAAAGTAATGGCAACCTACCAAGAGTATAATTGCCAAGTAACCTCTCCAACCTAGCCATTCGGAACCGGTGTTAAAAAGAAGGTCCCGTATATCTGTGTAAAACAACTAAAAACACTCAGCACAGGTATATGTGGAGAGGCGCCGACACCCGTTTCGGGTATGGCAGTCTAAAAAGAAGAATAAGAATTATTTTGTCAAAATGTTAGTGAGTGGTTGTGAGTTACCAAATTTTGTGTACCGTACACTCTAGCTCAAAATCTAATAAAGATATCAAAAGTACATTTGATATGTATATGCATATTTTATATTGAGATTAAGAGCTGATTTTTTTTCAACCAACTTTTCAGAACATCTTACCTTCTTCTTCACGGTTTAAAAGCTTTATGTAAATTCTTTTCACATAATGAACAGATCTCATCCAGAGGACAAGAATTTTTCTGTTGAATATTCTTCCTTTTTAAAACCCTGAAGAAAGAGGAAAATTATTTTAAAAAGTTGGTTAAAAAAGCTTTAAGTGGTATTCTAATTAAAGTTGTTTATTTTTAAATATTTTTATTATCCTAGGTGTCACTCCATCAAATTCCATTTCTATTTACCAGCCAGTCTACTAATTTTTTTTTAATTTATTGTAAGTTATAGACTTGATGGTATTTATTCAATGAGCCAAACTAGGCGTCTGTCAAAAAAGAGAGCCATTCCTCAATTTTCTCTCAATTATTATTAATATTTATCTAAATCATAGATTAAAAAAAAAGGTAATTTTTTTTATTATTTTAGACAAAAATGATCGGCCGGGGCACGAACGGGGACGATTAAAATAACGAGATAAAAATAGCTGAGATGTTTTTCCGCCAACTCATTAAATTCATTATATAATTTACAAGACTAACTAAATAGGGCATTAATTACAAGAGTATGAAAAAATAATGAAGTATTTTTTAATTGCTTTATTAAATCAATATGTTTTTAATGAAATTTAAAATTCTGTCTTTGTGAAAATGAAATAAAAATAATTTTTATAAAAAAAAAATAAAAGCGACTTCAAAAAATTTAAATGCAACAAAAATAAATAAAATAAAATCCACTAAAAGGTATAAAATAATTATCTTATTTAGTTACAACTAAACGACGAAATATTAACATGAAATTACTTTTTGAAGTCGGTGCCAAACAAACTATACCTATAAGCGGGCGTACCCGCCAAACGTACTAAGTAAGATCCGTCAAATGCGATTCATAAAATGTATATGTTTGGCACCGACTTCAAAAAGTAATTTCATGTTAATATTTCGTCGTTTAGTTGTAACTAAATAAGATAATAATTTTATACCTTTTAGTGGATTTTATTTTATTTTCAAGTTATTATTATTTTATATTTGTTGCATTTAAGTTTTTTGAAGTCGGTTTTATTTTTACTTTATACAATGCGAAGCATGGGTAAAGTATTGTAATTTTTTATTAATTATTATTATTTTTCTCTTTTAAGTGATGTTATTAATAGTGACTTCATATAATACCTTGCATGCATCTCGTAAGAGAAAGCGTCAGGCGAATGAATCAGAAAATGATAATAAAATTCAATTCATAAATATAGAAATTCTCTCAAAACGTTTGCGGGTTTTAAATGAATGTTATAAGATTTTTTATAAAAGATTTTATTTATCATAATTTCGATTATTTGCTCATAAGAATTGGAGATTTACGTTATTTCGTCGCTGATCATTATCATCAGAGCTTGACCAAATTAATATGGCACCATCCCTAAGATACCCCCTTTCGAATAAAAAAAGAATCATCGAAATCGGTTCATAAACAAAGAAGTTAGGCCTGAACAAACCTAACAAAAAGGTCTAATACCAATGAAAAAAAACGGGACCAATGGGAAGCTAGACTGAACCCAATGCAATTTTTCTTTTTAAATCGGTTCACAATTGGCGGAGATATGAGGTAACATAGACACAAAAAAATTCAGTCGAATAGAGAACCTCCTCCTTATTTGAAGTAAGTTAAAAAATAGTTTTCATTTGAAAAAACAATCATTCGAAATCAATTTAAAAGTGATTGTTATATGATTAAGTAAAATCTTCAGGTTGAACTAACGCAGTGCTTCTTTTCTTTTCAAAGTCAGGGAGCACTTTTGATTATATGAAAAATTTGAGGAGCACTTAATTAAATACCCAAAAAACAAATAAAAACAGGATATTTGATATTTATGTAAGATCTGAATTAAATAATGTATTTCTTATGGCATAAACCAACGGTCGGCAACTGGCGGACCGTGAAAGGTCAAAAACTTTACCGACAAAATTTTTTTGAAAATATAAATTGCTCAAATTATTTAATGTAGTTGTTTCGCGACAATACCAATAAAAAGTTAATGCTAGAGTATATAGAACGACAATAAGGATTCATAATTGATAAGCCCAAAACTGTTTGCTGTTTATGTACCACTACTACCCAGCTCGTTTGACAAATCTGGCAACATTGTCCGAGCTTCTATATATTTTCTCATAGAAATCTCAGATAAAGTACATTATAAAGTGAGATTTATAAAACAAAAAGTTTCTTAATAAGTGATTGAAAGCTGTTGTGACAATGGCTAAAGCGAAAAAATATCAAAAAAATACTAAAGAGGGCCGCCGAAGGCGGCCTCGCAGCTAGATTTGGTATAAGAACAAACTTTCCTTTCTTGGTGCAGACAGACAGGCATACATACCTACAGACAGAAAAAAATCATATTTGAAAATGACTTTCTTCAAGTTTCAAACAATTTTAAACATAAAGAAAAAATACAATCGACGTTTCGGAGGCTATTCCATCCTTCTTCAGGGTTTTGAAAAGTCAGTGAAGGAGGAGGGAATATCCTCCGAATCGTCGGTTTTATGAATAAAAAGATAGTGTAAATTATAAAATATATGTACAATATTTTGTGTGTCAATTTAGTACTAGGGCCAGTCTACCTCCCGGCCGTACAGAGTAATTAAATTAAAAAATAATTAAAGGAATCGTAGGGAGTTGGACAAGACTTTAAATTAAATTAAATACAAGTTTTGATTAAATATGCCATACGTTTCGTTGCTGTTTTGCAACTTCTTCAGTGGCTCATTTATTAAACTTATTTGTCAGGTTTTTTACTACGAGAAAAAATATTTCAAATAATATTTTTTTTCTATCACAATTCATAATAAATGAGCCACTGAAGAAGTTGCAAAACAGCAACGAAACCTATGTTGTATCTTGTACTTTAATTTAATTTAAAGTCTTGTCCAACTCCCTACGATTCCTTTAATTATTAATCATGGACACGAATAATGAAATATTAAAAAATAATCTATTAACTATTTCCCATGCTGTTTCATTTGTTTATTTCTGAATCATCATCATCATTGAGTATACAGTCCTAAGACTGGTTTGATGCAACAATCCGTCTCCACTCGACTCTGTCCCCCGCCAGCTGTTTGACCTCTCTAAATGTCTGGAATCCCATAGCCCCAATTATTTGGTTGAAATATTCTAATCTGGGCCTTCCCCTTTTCTTTCCCACCTCCCCTCCAAGATATCTCTAAGCAGTCCCCCTTGTCTCAGTGTGTGTTCCATCATCTGACCTCTTCTCTTCTTCAGACTCTTCAACAAGGTTCTTCTTTCTCCAATTCTTCCAAGAACTTCTTCATTTGTAATTTTATCCATCCATTTGATATTCATCATTCTTCTGTAGCACCACATTTCGAAAGCCTCTAATCTCTTTCTCTCCGCTTTTCTAATTGTCCAGGTTTCACACCCGTACATGGCTATGCTCCATACATATGTCTTCAATAGCAACTTCCTGTTTTCTAAGCTGATTGAGGAGGAGCACAGTAGTTTTTGTTTTGAATTAAACCCCATTTTGCTTGGGCAATTCTTGATTTAATTTCCTTTTCGCTCCTCACATCTCATGTTATTTTACTTCTAGGTAGCGGAATTCCTTAACTCCTTCTAGGTTTTCTTGGTTAATTTAATTCCTGTCTCGTTTGTTCTTTTTTTGTATATACTAGGACCTTGGTTTTATTCTTGTTTATTTTCATTTTGATTTCTTCTATTAGGATTTGGTTAATTCCATTCAGTGCGTCCTCTAATTCTTTTTTATTCCTTCCTTTCTGAATAATAATTTAAAAAATATTTTAAGTTAGCTTAAAAAAAAGGCCATCGGAAAAGAAACATAGATTTAGAAGTGAGACATCACATAATCAACATATGAATTGATAATTAAACTTTTCTTTAAGATATGGTTATTCATCTTTCTAGGGAGACATTTGTGTCTGTTTTAGTTCAATAGTCCAATTAATACGTAGGTTTCCTGGTCTAGTGATGGATGACATCAGATACAGTTGGAAGATCTTCACAGTCGATTGGTTCCATTTCATGGCTTACTAGCTTTGACCTATTTCGTTGTTTATTGAAATCATGAATTTAAGGGAAGCTAAAGAAAAGAGAAATAAACTCAAAAATAATTATTTCTTTTAAAATTTATAAAAATATAAGAAGGGCAATTTTAGATCTTAGTAGATATATTTGTTTTATATGTCAGAAGGATTCGCCGCTTACGGATTCGAACCCGAGTGCAAAATATGCGTTTCGGATACTGGGCTTAAAATTCAACAATAATATAAAAATAATAATTTTTATAAAAAAAATAAATATAACCGACTTCAAAAAACTTAAATGCAACAAATCAAATAATAATAACTTAAACATAAAATAAAATCCACTAAAAGTGTATAAAATAATTATTATCTTATTTAGTTACAACTAAACGACGAAATATTAACATGAAATTACTTTTTGAAGTCGGTGCCAAACAAACTTATACCTATAAGCGAGCGTACCCGCCAAACGTACTAAGTAAGATCCGTCAAATGCGATTCATAAAATGTATATGTTTGGCACCGACTTCAAGAAGTAATTTCATGTTAATATTTCGTCGTTTAGTTGTAACTAAATAAGATAATTATTTTATACCTTTTAGTGGATTTTATTTTATTTTTAAGTTATTATTATTTTATTTGTTGCATTTAAGTTTTTGAAGTCGGTTTTATATTTTTTTATAAAAATTATTTTTATTTTCTCTTTTTAGTGATGTTATTGATAGTGACTTAATATAATACCTTGCATGCATCTCGTAAGAGAAAGCGTCAGGCGAATGAATCAGAAAATGATAATAAAATTCAATTCATAAATATAGAAATTCTCTCGAAACGTTTGCGGGTTTTAAATGAATGTTATAAGATTTTTTTATAAAAGATTTTATTTATCATAATTTCGATTATTTGCTCATAAGAATTGGAGATTTACGTTATTTCGTCGTTGATCATATCATCAGAACTTGACCAAATTAATATGGCACCATCCCTAAGAAGATCGGTTCACAATTTTCGGAGATATGAGGTAACATAGACACAAAAAAAAAAAAAAAAATCAGTCGAATAGAGAACCTCCTCCTTTTTTGAAGTCGGTTAAAAATCTTAATTAATACATTCACAATTAGTTCAAATTGTGTGCCTAATTAATCAAGGGCTAAGTCATCGACAAGTGGCAAGAATATTATATGTTTATTCATAAACCTATATGAATAAAAAGATAGTATAAATTATTTTCTTCTTATGTTCCCGAGGCCAATAAAAGAAAAGAAAAAAAAATCTTTTTTTGGACTGCCTCATCAATACCACTCAATTTCACTTATCAGTCCGTCTCCAAAAATGATTTCAATCTTATTCAAGAAGTCTTCGAAACTTGGAATATAAGTCATTAAAAGCATAATAAACACTGTTAAAATTTGAAGACGATTACCACACCAAACATGAAATAATTGCAATTAAAAATGACATTTTTACATATGGTAGATTGGGAAAGGTTGGGGAAATGATCATTATTTGTATTTTTTTCATTGAAGGACCTTCAACATCTTGATGAAAAACTAATATTTGTTAGAATAATATATTCGGAGTAACTTAAAAAAATTGAAATTATTTACCTCGTAGTTTTGATAAAAAATAAAAAAAAAACATATTTGGGCGATTATTTTTAGTGGAGGGGATATAAGATCAGTGGCTTGGAAACGATCCATTCATAAAGAGGATATAGTAGTGTGAAAAGTACAGTCACGTTAAAAAACATAACCTAAAATTTTAGTACCGTTCATATGTATAGAGGGATTACGAGGCTAAAACTTGTTGTGTGGATTGTCACGAACGAATTACTTTAAAGTACACATAGTCAGAACGCTCGAGTGCGGTGCGAGTGTATTTAGTAGAAAACGGCAAGAGTATCTAACCAGTTTCATTTCTTTGAAAATTTATTTTAAATTACTTATTAGTTTTGAGAAACTCATTTATAGCATTAGTAATAAAAGAAGAAATGTTAGTGAGTTAGTGCAACATAATGAAAATTGGTCAATACGATAAATCTTGCTTGAGGCTAATTGGTGGGGCTCCGGCACCCTTGGAACACGTGTCTTTGCGGCTAGCCGAGATAAATCCTCCAACATCAAAGTCAGGGACTTTCCGGGACGATTCCCGATTCATCGCCTCGGCCAGAAAGGAGTTGAGCTCACAAATGTACGCGATTTATCCCGGATCGTTGACTTCCGGTTTGGTCCACCCTCAAGCCACCCCGCTACCCATCTTCCACGACTTGCCGGAACTCAATTAGATTCCACTTTGTGTCCAACTCCGGTCCCTTTATCACTGTTGGACATTCGCTTCTTATTTACACCATTACTTAAAAGTTGTATGGCTCGGCCTGCAGATGTGGACGCGGCAATTGGAATGGATGTCGAAGACTTTAGCTTTAAAGAAGCAAAAAGAAATAAGAACTTCGATCGCTTCAGATTAAAAGAAAAGTATCCAAAAGGACATTAACGATTTTTTTTAACCCGACTTCATAAAAAGGAGGAGGTTCTCTATTCGACTGATTTTTTTTTTTGTCTATGTTACCTCATATCTCAGCCAATTGTGAAGCGATTTTGATAATAAAATTTGCATTGGGTTCAGTCTAGCTTCCGATTGGTCCCGTTTTTTCATTGGTATTAGACCTTTTTTGTTAGGTTTGTTCAGGCCTAACTTCTTTGTTTATGAACCGATTTTGATGATTCTTTTTTTATTGGAAAGGGGATATCGTAGGGATGGTGCCATATTAATTTGGTCAAGTTCTGATGATATAATCAACGACGAAATAACGTAAATCTCCAATTCTTATGAGCAAATAATCGAAATTATGACAAATAAAATCTTTTATAAAAAAAATCTTATAACATTCATTTAAAACCCGCAAACGTTTCGAGAGAATTTCTATATTTATGAATTGAATTTTATTATCATTTTCTGATTCATTCGCCTGACGCTTTCTCTTACGAGGTGCATGCAAGGTATTATATTAAGTCACTATTAATAACATCACTAAAAAGAGAAAAAGAAAAATAATTTTTATAAAAAATAAAACCGACTTCAAAAAACTTAAATGCAACAAATAAAATAATAATAACTTAAAAATAAAATAAAATCCACTAAAATGTATAAAATAATTATCTTATTTAGTTGCAACTAAACGACGAAATATTAACATGAAATTACTTTTTGAAGTCGGTGCCAAACATATACATTTTATGAATCGCACTTGACGGATCTTACTTAGTACGTTTGGCGGGTACGCTCGCTTATAGGTATAGTTTGTTTGGCACCGACTTCAAAAAGTAATTTCATGTTAATATTTCGTCGTTTAGCTGTAACTAAATAAGATAATAATTATTTTATACCTTTTAGTGGATTTTATTTTTAAGTTATTATTATTTTATTTGTTGCATTTAAGTTTTCTGAAGTCTGTTTTATTTTATTTTTTTTATAAAAATTATTTTTTTAATAACAAATTACTACCTATTCACTTAAAAAAATATTTGAAAAAATTATCCTCTATAGTTAGAGTATTATACTAGCATTAACTATGCGGAAAAGTGCCGATAGTTTTAGAGTTAAGATTTCTAAACAAAATCACTAAAAGTTGTTAACTAATGAATCCAAGATAATGTGGATAATTTGTACTTTATGTTAGATGGGTTGTATTCACCCTGTCGCAAAAATTCAATTAAGGCTAATGCTTGTACTTCCAGGCAAATCAATCTGATATATGGTAAATCTATGTATATTTCACTTGAAGATAAAATCATATTTTACAATTAGGCACTGTCTAGTGATTTTAAACGTAATGCCATATAAGAGTAGTTTCAGTTTTGAGGACAATCCAAAGGGCCGGATTGCTTTTTGACACTCGGACAATCAAAAGTCCGGATCCATCTAGGTGATTTTAGCTGAAACTTCTGTTTAATATGGACTGTCCAAAGCCATAAAAATGGCTATTCTCTAACAGTTCTTTAGAGGCATTTTTCGAAAATACTACAAGTTGGCTGGAGAAAAGAGGTGCCTAGAAGGCGTGCCTAGCCAATGCGTTAAATAAACATTAAAACGAAAACTTTTGGCCGACTCGAGACCCTGCCAGCCAGGGCAACCCGGTCAGGGAGCCTAGGGTACGAGAAGGTGTGCCGAGGACCAGGTAGTAGTATCTATAAATAAAAAGTCGTACCTACCCTGGTAGCAACAATGTTTCAAACTATATAGTAACTATACTAGAATTTCGTGATTCTATATAGGCATTCTATATACTTACTATATAGTTTGAAACATTATTGCTACTAGGGTAAGTACGAACTTTTTATTTATAGATGCACTACCTGGTCCTTTTGGCACACCTTCTGACCTAGGCTCCCGACCGGGTTGCCCTGGCTGGCAGGGTCTCGAGTCGGCCAAAAGTTTTCGTTTTAATATCTATTTAACGCATTGGCTAAGCACGCCTTCTAGGTAGATTTTCGTGATTCTATATAGGCACTATATACTTACTATATAGTTTGAAACATTGTGCTACTAGGGTAGTATTGAAAAAAGTATTCACTTTTCCTGCATTTTATTTTATAATCTAAATGGTCAGTGCTTAACAATGCGTTAAATAAATATTAAAACGAGAACTTTTGGCCGTCTCGAGAGTCTGCCAGCCAGGGCAACCCGCCCGGGGTGCCTAGATGTAGAAGGCGTGCCAAAGGGAGCAGAGTAGTAGTATCTATAAATAAAAAGGCGTACCTAGTATTGAAAAAGTATTCACTTTTTCGTGCATTTTATTTTATAATCTAAAGTAATTTTCAAGACGTAAGTCTATTGTATTCGGTTTCATCTTCTCTAATATGCTGAATTCGGTAGGCAGGAAAGAAGATGAGGGATATAAATTGATAGGTTGAAGGTGACACTTATTGATATAATAAACGGTAGGATCTGTAATCAAATGTTGGAAGAGAGTTAAAAGAGGTGGTGGGGGTTCATTTGAACAGAGGATGCCAGATGCAAATTCGCCTTTGCACCATTTGTCTACCACCCTCTCGTCGTCGGGTGTCTTGTTTCCGCCCCCCTGGACACTCAATGCTATCTCCGAACCACCCCTTACCCTTAACCTTCCCTACACCTAGTGGAAGGGCTGGAACAGACCGAAACCTGAGGGTGATTTCAGATTTAATTAAATTAAAATTACAATGTAACGAGTGTCGGGCGGCTAACTCGAATTAATGAATGCACATTACTTGTGAGTCCTGTGAAGGAGTGTGAATGAAAGGGGTTTCCCGGATTCGGAATTGGAGAGGAACACGCCCGGGGTTACTGCTTGCTCGTCCACCAACCATCCTTTCGCTTTTCTACCCTTCCAGCTTTTAATATCGTTCGATGAAAATTTTTGGAATTTTCTATCTTATTAGAGAAAGGAATTAAATTGAATTATATTTCCGGGCTATAGCTGATTAGTTCTATTAGCCTTCTTTAAATATTATTATTATCAATTTAATGAAGAAAAGGACTAGGCTTTTATTCTTGTTCTTGTTTCTGGCCCAATAAACTTTTTACTTTATACTTTACCATACAGGGCATGTTCAAGTATTGTAATCGTGTATGAAAAAAGTGGTTTTTTCCTTCTTTTTTCGAAATATCTCAAAAACGGCTGAAACTATTTTGATTAAAAAAATTGAGCAAAACCATGGCATTTCGGTCTACAAAAAGACCTAATAAGTAAACATCGAAAAAATTATATTTTTCGAAATGATAATTGTTTTGTCAAAATGTCTATTAGTTAGTCTGGGGGCTACCAAATTTTTGTGGACGAGCTAGCTCAAAAACTACGTGAGAATATCGAAACCAAATTTCACACGTAGTTTTGGTCCATGGAGATTAAGAGCTGATTAGATTTTGGTGCATATCGACCCAAAATTATGGGAGTGGAGGGTGGGTTAAAAATTAAAAACATAGGCTATTTGAGCAAACTAAACCAAATTTTCTATACATAATCAGTGGGACCCCAGAAGTCTAAAAATCCAAAAACTAACTCACCAAAAATGGGGAGGGAGGTGGTCAAAAAATGAAAATCTTGGCCATTTACCAAACTCAACCAAATTTTGTATACATAATCAGTGGGACCCTAGAAGTTTAAAATACAAAAACTAATCGCCCAAAACGGGGGAGGGGGTGTATGGTCAAAAAATGAAGACCCTTCTACCAAACTCATTCAAATTTTGTATACATAATCAGTGGGCCAGTAATCTAAAAATGGAAAAACTAACCCCCCACACCCTACATGATTATAAATAATTTTATTAAATATAAGTGAGGGGCCAGGTTGTATGGTAAAGTCAAGTGGATGGGCAAATCAGAACAAGTCAGCTTATTTTTATAATGATACTGATACAAGAAGAAGTTGCACCGAAAAGGTTAAACCTCTGAAGTCCGCGATGGACCCTAGTATCTTGGAAATAAGAAGAGTTTCAGGGATTGGGTCGGAGTTGAAGGTATTCGTGGATGTTTCTTGAAAGATTGAAGGTTATATGCTGCTGGGAAGACGGTCGGGGGAAGGAGTTCCAGTCTTTAGATGTCATAGGGATAAACGAGTTGGCGAATGCGTTTGTTCGGTTAATATCGAATTTAAGCGCGTAGGGGAGTTGAGTCCTAGAAAATCGTGTATTTGTCTTTGGAGGGATTTTTGATTTTAGTATCTATAAAAAAGAGAAATGACGGCCAGATAGTTATCATTTCACTATTATCATTTCCGTCCAAAATGTGTATTAATTCTAAAGTTTATAATGCGAATTAATGACAAGTTCTTTTGTGTGATTTTTTTATTTTTCAACCAACGTTTCGTCAACTTTGACGATTTCTTCAGGAGCTTCTTCAATTATAAGAACATTATTAATAAAAAGTTGCAAGGGTAGGTAAATTATCATTTCAGGCCAAACATGTTTCTATATTGGTCTGAAATTAAAATGTACTTGTGCAACTTGTTATTAATAATTTTCTTATAATTGTAGAAGCCCTGAAGAACTCGGCAAAGACGACGATACGTTTGTTGAAAAATACAAAAATCACAAAAAAAACTTGTCCTTAATTCCCATTATAAACTTTCGAATTATTACTTTACTTGGAAAGATTAGTTTGACGAAAGTAGTACAGTTGGTGATTAATGAGAAGGAATCAAAAAAGGTTGTTCTCTGCTTGGTGTAAATAAACATACGTTATATTGTTTATAGGTATGGCCCAAAAAATGAATATTTTTAATTTTTTATCTCGAGTGAAAATATGTTAATTTCACATTTTTTAAAATGCTCACGGAAAATCAGCTCAATTAAAACATTTTAAGAGGTCACTCAAGATTTTCAAAAATTTCCAAAATGGTAGAAAATTAAATTTTTCTCTTCATGTTATTGCCTACGTTGAAAATTATAAATATTTGGAAAATTTCAAGTCGATATATCAACTTAGGGCCGTTTATAAATTACGTCACATGAATTTCAAGATTTTTAGCCCCCCCCCCCCTACCCCTTTGACACATTCTGTCACATTTTAATTGACAATTAACCATAAGACTTGTATTTACTTACTCCATTTTAGTAACTACTGTAGACATCGCTTCTCTTCAGAAACTCTGAGACATCTGGTTACAAAGTCCACGATATTGCCCATCCTAGGTTTTTCAGGAGAATTGTTGAGATCATCTTTGTTCCACTCTGCCTAAAACAAATCGAGAAGTATATTAATATTATTTTTTAAAACAGACAATGTTGCATTTGTTTTTTAAATATTTTGTCTTCGACCGAGAATTATTTAAAATCTGTAATTTTTTCTAATAATATAGAATTGAATAAAAAAAATTTATTTACGTCCTAGAAAAATTTAGTCTTCAAATTACTTTAATTACATACAATTTTTTTGAACAAAATGTTTTATTTACAAATTAAAATTTATAATATTATTTTTTATTTTACAATTATTTAATCATTGAGCAATAAATACTACCTTCCCATGTCCATATTTACAACATTGTTGTTTTTACATCGTTCACTTGTATCTATCTATCTACCAATGTGACTTTTGTTCTGTTAAATCCCCCAAACATTTCTCTATATAAATAATTATTTACCTACCCAATTTAAATGAAATTATTTAAAAATAATAAAAATAAATACATTTCATTCTGTTCCACAAACTTTTCTGTTTAAAAATAATTAAGACTAAAAAGTAAAAAAAAATTATATTTAAAAAAAAAACTAAAAAACATGCTTCTAAAAAGTACAAAATAATATAATACTTAATTAAAATTCGTAGTGCACTTGTAGAAATTAATTAAAAGTTTCTGCGCCCCACACTTTTTGATTAAGTATTATATTATTTTGTACTTTTTGGAAGCATGTTTTTTTAGTTTTTTTTATATATATAATTTATTTATTTTATTAATCATTTTTTTAAATTTTAGTGGGAAAATTTTGAAAGAATGGATGATAAAATGAATATGAATTTACAGAATGAAAATGGTAATGAATTAAATAAGAAAGAAAAAAAGTAAAGAGAAAGAATTATTATAATAAACAAAATTGCATGGATAATTATTGAAAGTCATTTTGAACTGATTCGAAAAATAAGTTTTAATTTCGTTAAATGTAAATTGATTATTCTGTTATTAATAATATATATATTTTGTTCATTTATACTAATAAAATTGTAATTAATTCTAGAAGGAAATGTATATATGTATGTCTATAGATGATATCGAAGTTCTCTCGTTCCCTTTAAGTCACTCAAGGGAGATTCACTTAAGCGAAACGGTCATGGTTCAAAGACGGATGTCGATTCAGGGTAACTACCCTTATCATTGAGATGAGAGTGTGGGGTTGGTTTTGAAATTGAATTCAATCTCCCTTCATGTTTCTCGTGGAGTCTTTTTCTATTAGAAGTCACAGGGCCACGACAAATTAACGAGTAAAGAAGGGACGCCTTCC
Source organism: Forficula auricularia (assembly GCA_024734495.1). Taxonomy (NCBI): domain Eukaryota; kingdom Metazoa; phylum Arthropoda; class Insecta; order Dermaptera; family Forficulidae; genus Forficula; species Forficula auricularia. Next base: position 14,237,242 of record JALMQS010000117.1, on the reverse strand, counting down.
AATTAAAACGACTCATTACGATGACTGGTCGGATCTGCTTGTTGCACCCTGTATCATGCACCCCATATAAATAAGGAATCTCTTGACCAAAGAAATTAAAACGATGTTAATTATAAGATTGAGTTATTTGAAGCTAGTCTCTTAGAAAAGAGGGAAAATAAATTCGATCGGTTCACTAGGGATGTTTTTTCTGATACTATTACTAATAATGATGCTCATTAATTTTATGATTCATTTTCAAATGATGGATTTGACTGAACATTCTATAAGAGAAATATAATAGATAAGTTTGTGCAAATCCAGCTTTTATTCTACAGAGTTGTTCGAAAAGTTTGAATATAAAAGGGGTTGTTTGAAAAGGGGATTCTTATGAAATGATAATACACAGAACATAAGAATTACTGATTTATGAAGAAAAATTAATGCTTAAAATGATTAAAGGGTTATAATTTCTAGTTAGAGCTATAACATCTTTATGACAACAAATTGTTTTGTCTTCTTCTGCTACAGTGCATGACACCACAAGGGTAAGATTGTTTTGTCTTGATATCCCTAATAAGCTGATGTGTTCTGATGTGGCCATCCACTTGACTTTACCATACAACCTGGCCCCTAAAATTATTTATAATCATGTAGGGGGGGGGTTACTTTTTACATTTTTATTCTGGATACTACTCAAGATTTTCATTTTTTGACACTATACCCCCCCCCCCCATTTTGGACGGTTAGTTTTTGCATTTTTAGGCTTCGGGGGTCCACTGATTATGTATACAAAATTTGGTTGAGTTTGCTCAAACGGCCTAGATTTTTAATTTTCAACCCCCTCCACTCCCCTTAATTTTGGGTCGATATGCACCAAAATCTAATCAGCTCTTAATCTCAATGGACTAAAACTACGTGTGAAATTTGGTTTCGATATTCCCAGTAGTTTTTGAGCTAGCTCGTCCACAAAAATTTGGTAACGCACAGACTAACTAACTAACAAACAAATTAATTAATACCCTGTATGCTAAAGTAAAAATGTAAAAACTTCAGAGGCGTGTTTCAACAATAAAGAGTAATACGTAACTAAAAATAAACGAGGAATTTTGTTTTCTGTTTAAAAATTTTAATTCGACATAAATTCTAAGAGTAAAATCTTTTGCTATTTATTGTATGCAATAATATTATACATTTTGAACAAATTAGTGCGGCTACTGATTCTACAGATAATAAATCTGCAGTTATTGTATTTAGAATCACGGTATTTTCCTAAAGATCTAAATTCACGTTACTAAGAACTGAAAGACCGAGAATCAAAGATCTTATTCGATCATGATACAAACTTTAGATATTATCTAAAAAAAACATTAATCAGAACATTCCAATAAAAGTGAGATAAAAGATACCAAATACCTAATTTAATTTTAAGATTCCTAGCAATAGCAAAATCTCGAGATTCGCTTAACTTAGTATTTTTTAAAGAAAATGTTTGAAATGAATAGTTTTCCTAATCATTATTATATCAGAGGTAGTGATTTTTCTAAAGTCAAAACTGAGAATAGATCGATAGACTGAAATAAGTTGAACTATACATACGTTGAAAACGGCTTTAAATTTATAATGTAGTGTATAAATTAAATTTTCTCAAGCGATTTACAATTTAATTGAAAAAATTCTCAGATTTTCAAAGCATTAAGTTACGATATATCCATATGTATATTATCTCAGATAATAGGCCTAATACATTTAACTCTAATTTTTATTTTTTAAATAACAATAAATAGGCTTCAAATAGTGGAAGGATATCCAACTACCTCTCCAATATACCTTTCCTATATAAGATCAATAGTCTGAACTATTTTTTGAGGAGAATGGCTGTATCAAATAATTACTCTAAGCACATTATTAATAGGACAATCAGAGAATTCTCAACTAAACAAAATAATTTAAATAACAATGTTAACATTTTAACAAATAATAATAATAGTAATTCAAATAATCAAGTCGGACCATACTATTCTGTTGCTTATATTCACGGCATATCCGAAAAAATAAGAAAACTTTTTAAAATTTACAACGTGAATATTGTCCACAAAAATATAGACAATATTCAATTTTTATTTAATAATAAAGATCCAACCCCTAGAGAATTATGTAATAATATTGTCTATCAAATTAACTGTCTAGATTGTCCACCAAATTCTAGCACCTATATAGGGCAAAGTTTACGTTCACTAAAAATTAGGGTATATGAACATAAATTAAGTGTTCGAAATAAAAAGAACAACACAGAACTCTCCACCCATGCAGCTGAACATAGTCATTCTTTTGATTACAATAATGCGCGAATATTGGTCAAGATTGATAATTACTATAAAAGATCCATAGCCGAAATGCTATATATAAAAATAGCAGGTGAAAAGGCTATCAATTTTAAAAGAGATTGTATGTTGTATCCAATATTTACACATCTATCTTGTGTGATATGAGCCAACAGTAGTTCTCTTGATCTTAATATATAAAAACCTTTTTGGGATTTTTTGATAAGAATTGTATAATTTGATTGAATGGAAGAAATGCATGTGATTTAAAACCAATTATTCTACATGATCAATGTATACATTGTATTTCAGCTTCGACTCCGTAGATTACTTCTCCACCATTGACTGTCCTTGATCATTTATTTAGTCCTTGTTTTTAATAAGAGGAAAAAACTAATTAAATAAAAAAACCTCTTTTCCGATAATTATTCCAATTCCATATTGATTCCCCAATCCATGTGATTTAAAAGTTAAACCAATTATTTTACGTGAATTTATGCATACATTGTTTTTGAGCTTCGATTCCAGAGATTACTTCTCCACCATCGACTGTCCTTGATCATCTTTTAGTCCTTGTTTTTAATAAGAGGAAAAAACTAATTAAATAAAAAACCTCTTTTCCGATAATTATTTCAATTCCATAATCAAATCCCCATTCTGTAATTTAAAAGTAATTAAATTCTAATTTGGACTTTTGTTTGTAAATAAATAATGATGAGATTTATGATGACCTCCCATAAGGGTCAAATATTTAATTGTAATATATAGAAAAAATTTATATAAACTCATTACTTTCATTCTGAAACTTTTGGGCCCAGGCACGTTATAAATTTACATGAAGCTAAAAAAAATTTTTATTTTTGACAAGGCTTGGTTCGATCACATATGTGTACCGCATTTTGTGTATAACTAAGTATAAACAACCGATTTGGTCAACTTATAATTTTGTATAAAATATATCAATCAATATCTTTTTGTAAAAAAATTTTTTAGCCTAATTGACTGAAGATGGCCAAATAAAATTCAGGCCGAAACGTCTTATTAAAGGTGTTTTATTGAACCCAGTGATTCCATCTTTGGCTGATACCTCATCCTTCATCTAGTACAACAATAAATAGCATTTATTTAAGCAGATTATTTGGAATAAGAATCATGTTTCATGAAAACCCTTATTAGTTAGTTAGTTAAGTTTCGACCTTTTATTTGGACTTCATCAAGCTATAGTTTTAATGCGTATTTCTTTATTCATATATTATTAATATTATAACTCTAATTTTTATTTTTTCAAATAACAATAAATATCATTTATTTAAGCAGGTTATTTGGAATAAGGACCATGTTCCATGAAAACGCTTATTAATTAGTTAGTTAAGTTTCGACCTTTTATTTGAACTTCATCAGGCTGTAATTTTAATGCCTATTCCGTTATTCATATGGAGTCGCTTATATTGATAAATCAATAGCTATAACTTTTTTAAAAGACATGAATTTATGAATAAAAGTGACTCCATATGCATACAAAATTAAAACAATGAAATGCTCATTAGAAGTATAAATAAAAGCAGGAAACGTCGGTAACTATAATTAATAATTGTTTTCATTATTCATGGTCCTTAATTGTAAAAATCTGCTTAATCAAGAACTATTAACGACGATAATTTATGTTTGAAATAACCTTAAAAACAATGGGCAAATTTGTATTAAAAATCTGTTTCTAATTTATTAAGAGATGGCTATAAATAATATAAGTACTAGATACTAATATACTAGAAGCTACTAATATATTACCCTTTATCGTCAATTTTCTTTTGCTATTTCTCTGTAATGCCCAGCTTTCTTGAACAAGACTTTGAGGGAATTCCATATTTAAGAGGAGTTTTTGTTTATGGTTTTAATAAAGCGAGATGATTTGTGTTGGCTAAGAGAAACTGATCTTGAAGATATAATCATTTTAAATATAGCCTTTTAAGATAAAGTTTTTGGGAGATGATTACGCTTGGAAATTTGTTGATAGTGAGTTTTATTCTTGAACTATCAGGTCTTGATTGATGTGGCGAAACTAATTAAGTCGGAACTTTCCGGCTTAAAATTGATAGCCTAAGAAACTTCACGTCATATATATATTTAAATATTTTTAAATTTATTATTTTTACTTGATTCCAAATTAATGTCTCATTTTCAGAAACAAATTCATTTTCTAGGGATTCAAAAGATGCAGTGAAATGAAAAAGCGAAAACTTGTTTAAAACTCGGTATGGTCTCATGTTAGAACTGCCCTAATTATAAATAATAAACTTAATTAAAAATTGTTTATTTATTAACGAAAATGAATTTAAGTCAAATCAAACTTTAGAGATCCCCTCAACGCATCGAACAAGTTTTGAAAAATCCCACCAAGAATTTAGTTAAAGCAGTGCATCAATTTTTCATCCGTGCTAATATCAAGATCTAAAGAGTACTTTGTTATTAATATTATTTATTTTGTTACTTTAATTTTTTTTTAACATATATTTTATATGTGTATGTAAGAATTATGTATAATCTATTAATTTGGTAATTTGTAATTCCTTTTGTTTTTTGAGTTTTATTGTAAAGTGGTTTATAATTTTTTTTTATGTAATTTAAAGAGAATGGCCTCTGGTCACCTAATAAAAAAAAGTCAAATCAAAGATTTTAATAGATATGTTGATATTCCATATAGGAGGGGAGGTTTATTTATGTTCATAATACCACATCGCTCTAAAATCTCGTTCAGAAATTCTAAATTAAACCCAAAAGTTAAAAATATAATCAGTTTAGTATTGGAAATTCAAAAAATTTTGCACAAGAAAGAACTTTCTGTGACTTACTGTTTTCGAAATCTGACACACAGATAGAAAAATAATGATTCAAAATGATTTTTTTCACGTTCCAGACGTTAAGCTAAGCATAATGAGCTAATAAATTATTATTATTATTATTATTTTCCTGCCTCCCGGACGTACTGAGTATTGAAACTCTGTTTTAAGTCGATGTTTCTAGTTTAGTAATTATATTTTCAACTTATTATCTGGATTTAACTGCATAAGTTGTTTGAATGCATTTGTTCTTTTCTATAAAAACAAGTTAAATTTATATTTTGAGCGAGCTACAATAAAACAGCCAAACAAAATTATCTCATTCAGAGAAGAATAAAAATTAATTAATTAAATTAATGGACTTCCTTATATATATATTAAATAGAAGTTGAATGCAATGTAAATTAATTCTAAAAAATTACAGTATTATAAATCATATAGGAATTTTTAGAAGACATTAAAGGATACGAGTAATAATGGGGGGGCGCGGGAAATATTTATGTATTTTCTACACATACTTCGAGAATAAAAGATAAATTATTAATTAGATAAAGGAGGAGGTATCAGTTGGAATCACTGTGTTCAATAAAACACCTTTAATAAAACGTTTCAGCCTGGATTTTATTTGGGCATCTTCAGTTATTTAGGAGTTATACACAAAATGCGGTACATATATCTGATCGAACCAAGCCTTGTCACATATGTGTACAGTATTTAGTGTATAACTCCTAATTAACTGAAGATGGCCAAATAAAATCCAGGCCGAAACGTTTTATTAAAGGTGTTTTATTGAACACAGTGATTCCATCTTTGGCTGATACCTCCTCCTTCATCTAATACAGTTTCATCACAGCCACGTACTCTAACAATAAAGATAAATGATTAAAATTGAAGAGTCTGGAAAGACGAAGAAATGCAAAGAATAGGGAAAGAAGGTGAAAAAATACAGAAGAGACGAAGACAAGGAAGAAAGAAGAATATAAATTGAAATTGTTCTGTAAAGAAATTCTGGGCAAGGCAACGGGAAACTACCCCTGTGAAAAATTTCCCCAGGAAAATTATAATGGAGATGTAATGTAATCGCCGATTTTCGATTGGGTATGGAACTTGAAGAAGTTTAGAAATTGTCTTAAATAGCTTCTTCTTCTTCCAGATTTCTACGTCTGGCGATAATTGAAACAAAGTTTCATCTTAATTGATAAATGGTAATCCGTGCCGCAATGAGGTTGAAGTTTTGAAAAAAATGCAATTTTTCCTTCATAAAATGAAAACCACTCATCCTAGAATCCTGATTCCTATCTCATTCTCTAGGAAATTGTGTTGACTTGAACGTTTACAACGTTTACTTGTACCACTTTTTTGTTAAAACTCTTAGATTTATAGATATCCAGAATTTTCCATGACAGGAAATTTATAGAAAACTATTTGTCGAAACCGTGCTGCTTCATGGTCAAAATGGGAAAATATTAAAAAAAGTGCGAGTTTTTGAGTGACTCGAGAAGGCTGCCGAGGTCGAAAATTTGGCTTTTGCGCTTGAGCCCGAACGGTTGGTTGGAGAAAACCCTAAATAATGAACTTTGTAGGAAATTTTATGAACTTTCATTTTGAATAGGAAGGTTATTTTCGAAAAGTTGATAGTTTTCGAGTTATAAGCGGAATATGGAAATTTTCAACAATGTTGCGTCACGAAATTTGGGTGCGAGACCTCAGATTTGGACTACCCCAAAACTTTCTCCATAGAGGGCCATTTGAACACCATTTTACTGGACTACCATCACTAATCTGAATATGAAATTTTTCAGGAAACAAGAAAAATTATATTTCTTCTTGTCACTGCATTTTGAAATAAAAGAGTATTATTATTTACTCCATTTTAGTAACTACTGTAGACTGTAGCTCCAATGACTATATCGCTTCTCTTCACTGTGAGACATCTGGCTACAAAGTCCACGATATTGCCCATCCTAGGTTTTTCAGGAGAATTGTTGAGATCATCTTTTGTTCCTCTCTGCCTAAAACAAATCGAGAAGTATATTAATATTATTTTTTAATTTTTTATTGTTAAAGGATAAATAAATTGAATTGCTTCTTTCCAGTAATTTATTTTATTATTCAAATGGTTAATCCAAATATTTCGAGAGCGCTTGCGGCATCTCTTCCTCAGTGGAAACTGTGCGACCATACAAGAGGCAAGTCAGTAAGTTTTTATTATATTTCTTCTTGTCACTGCATTTTGAAATAAAAGAGTATTATTATTTTTTTATTTAATACACCTACATATTTTTATTATGAATTTTCTTTGATCTTGTGTCGTATTTTATTGCTTTTAAAATGAGTTCTTTATTTTAATTGAATTGGATGAAACATTTATTGCCGACATCTTTCTCTTAAGAACCCTTCCTTTAGTAACAGATCTCTCTTTTGCCTCGGGCGCATCCGGGGCAAACTTGATTCAAAGCGGAAGTAACGTCATGGCCTCGAGTCCTCGTAATGTTGACACGCGTGAGGCGATCCGAGTGTAGGAAAACGAGATGGAAACTGCAACTGGAGGAACAGCCCCATTTGGGGGAGGTCGAAGGGTCCGATTGCCAAGTGGAAGAAAGGACCTCCGTCATGATAGACGTTGCTGCTGGCATCGATAGCACCTCCAACTTCCACCCTGGCAACTTCCACCCCACCGCTAAAAGCGATTCTGCACCCGACAACCCAAATTTATCGAAGCAACTCGACTAACATTACTAAGCCAAGGGTGGCGTCGAGGGTTTGCACTTAATCGATTAAAGGGGGCAACATGTTCCATTTTTTCCTATGTATGAAATACATCCCTTACAAAATAATGAATTTCTATTTCAATGCTGATTTATTGAACGGCGAATGAAAAGAACGTAAATATTTGATTCTTATATTTGGTACTTTTCAACCAATAGCTAAAGTATTGGCAAAGAGATCCTAGTAATATGGAATAAAAACATTTTTACCCATATGAATATTATAAAAAATAAAACTAAAGATCTATCTAAATTCTAACTAAATTCCATCGTTAAAGTAAAACTAAAAATTTGAGCATCTTTTTTAACCGACTTCAAAAAAGGAGGAGGTTCTCTATTAGACTGAATTTTTTTTTTTTTTTGTGCCTATGTTACCTCATATCTCCGCCAATTGTGAACCGATTTTGAAAAAAAATTTGCGTTGGGTTCAGTCTACCTTCCGATTGGTCCCATTTTTTCATAGGTATTAGACCTTTTTTGTTAGGTTTCTTCAGGCCTAACTTCTTTGTTTATGAACCGATTTCGATGATTCTTTTTTTATTGGAAAGGGGGTATCTTAGGAATGGTGGCATATTAATTTGGTCAAGTTCTGATGATATGATCACTATTAATAACATCACTAAAAAGAGAAAAATAAAAATAATTTTTAAGAAAAAAATAAAACCGACTTCAAAAAAATTAAATGCAACAAATAAAATACACTAAAAGGTATAAAATAATTATTATCTTATTTAGTTACAACTAAACGACGAAATATTAAGATGAAATTACTTTTTTAAGTCGGTGCCAAACATATACCTTTTATGAATCGCACTCGACGGATCTTACTTAGTACGTTTGGTGGGTACGCTCGCTTATAGGTATAGTTTGTTTGGCACCAACTTCAAAAAGTAATTTCATCTTAATATTTCGTAGTTTAGTTGTAACTAAATAAGATATTAATTATTTTATACCTTTTAGTGTATTTTATTTGTTGCATTTAATTTTTTTGAAGTCGGTTTTATTATTTTTCTTAAAATTTTTTTTGAAAATAGTTGGAATATTTTTCAAAAAATCACCTCAGGTGTCTCGATGGTGTGAGCTGACTGCCCGGTAAGCTTTATAAATGACCTTTCCCAGGGCCGTGCCGTGCTATGATACAGAGATCCAATTGAAAAGTTTTTATTTTGCCGATAGTAGCAGAGTTGTTAGATTCATAAAGAGAAACAAAGAGGCTGTCCTCTGCTTGATGCAAATAAACATACACACATTTATATCGAAATTATATATATATTATTTATTTGTTTGAGACTATAGTTTCGAAGGCTTGGCCCTCATTATCAGTCTTTTTAATTATAAATATTATTTTTTATGTGATCAGTGTCGCGTGGATATTGAAATTTTTTCATTTTTTCTCAGCTTTTTTTTTTTTTTTTTTTTAATGCAATCGAATGCAAGAAGGGGTGCACCAGTAAAGATGTAGCCCCTATGGATCTCGAAAGACCCTTGCATTACTGAAGAGAAGGGAAAGTTGTTTAAGTGAGAGGGTGTAGACGTAGGTGTCTATGCACCCTGGTTTTGAAGGTTTGAAGATCATAGGTGCTGGGAAAGATAGAGGCTGGGAGAGAGTTCCAGTTCCTTGACGTCATGGGGATATATGAATTCGCGAATGAAGTGGTCCGGCACTTTTCTAATTTGACCGCGAAAGAGTGTTGGGAGTCGGCAAAACGTGTGCTGCGTGCAAAGCATGCTTTGGGGGGAATTATTGATTTTATCTCATCAGAGCACTTGCCGTGATAGTATCTATAGAAAAGGGAAAGGGCGGAGACATCTCTTCGATGAGCCAGCGAGTCGAGGGAGTCGGTGAGGGTAGAATCGTCAATTAGCCTGACGGCTCGTTTCTGAATTGCATCAAGGGTAGCAAGAGAATATTTTGAGGCTCCTCTCCACAGATGAGAGCCGTATTCGAGATAGGGGCGGATTTGGGCCTTGTAGATGGTGAGAAGTTGTGGGGGTTTGTAAAATCGCTTGGACCTGAATAAGAAGCCAATCTTCCTTGCTGCAGATTTCGCCACAGAGGAGATGTGTTCATTCCAAGACAGGTCAGATGCGACAGAGACGCCCAACATGGATAGGCTGTCACACATTTTCAGGGTATTCGAATCGAAGTGAATATCAGGGAAATCTCTATTTTCGCGCCTAGAAATTAGACAACATTGAGTCTTGTTTGAATTGAAGTTAACTAAATTTTGAGAGCCCCATTTATTCAGTTTGTCTAGGTCGAGAGTAATTGAGGAGGCAATATTGATTCGATTATTCGGGAGAGAGGGTTTGCCGTGTAGAGTGCTATCGTCGGCGTAACAATGAGTGGGGTTTGCCGTTTGATCAATAAGGTCGTTTATATAAATAAGGAAGAGTGTGGAGGAGATTACAGAGCCTTGGGGAACACCAGAGTTTGTGGAGAACGATTCAGAAGATGTTCCATCCACCACAACTTTTATACTTCGGTTTGTCAGAAAGCTTTCAATCCATTTGCGAAGTGTTGGTGTGAATCCAAAGGCTGGTAGTTTGGCAAGAAGATTTTTGTGCCAAACCTGGTCAAAAGCTTTGGAGATATCAAGGGCTACAGCGAGGGTTTCTTTTCCGGCCTCTAGAGTATTGTTCAAGGTGTGGGTGACATAGGTTAAGATGTCGCCTGTGGAACGATTTTGTCTGAATCCATATTGCCTATCGTGAATTAATTTATTGTTTTCTAAGTGATGAAGGACGTGTTGGTTTATGACTAATTCCATTAATTTGGAAAGAACAGAGGTGATCGAGATAGGCCTGTAATTAGAGATTTGTGATGTGTCTCCTTTTTTAGGAATAGGTGTGACTCTGGCTATTTTCCAGCTTTTGGGGAATATGCCCGACTCGTAAGAGAGTTGGAATAGCTTGGATAAGATAGGGGCAAGTTCAGGGGCGCATTTTTTAATGAGAATTGGTGGGATGTTATCCGGGCCTGCGGTGGATTTGGAATTTAATTTATTAATGGCTTTTATGATTATTTGGGGCCTGAAAATTATTTTGCCCATGAGGTTGGTTTGGGGGGTATAAGTGGGCGGGTTAAGCCCTTTGTCATCTAAAGTGGAGTTAGTTGCGAAATAGGATGCTAGTGATTCGGCTTTTTCAGCGGGGGTCGTGGCTACTGAACCATTTGGGTGAAAGAGGGGCGGAAGTGAGGGGGACGCGAAATTTCTATTTATTGCCTTGTGTAACGAGAAAAAGGCCCGTTTTCCATTGGGGCAAGATGCGAGACGGTCAGCTATCCTCTGGTCGAATGATTTCTTTGCCTCAGAGATGATTTTTTTGCATGAGCTTCGCGACTTGGTAAATGCAACTCGGTCACATTCTAGCTGTGAAAGTTGCCATTTCTGAAAAGATTTGTTTTTTTCACGGACGGAATCTGCGCATTGTCTACCAAACCAAGGCTTAGAATCCTTGTTCCCTTTAATCAATTTTGAGGGGATATAGGTTTCTAAGCCTATTTGAATTGCCTCGTTAAGGGCGTCTGCGAATTCTGAAGCGTTTTTATCTCTGATGCAGAGTTCATTCCACTGGTAAGCGGCAAAAAAGTTACGCATGTCATTCCAATTAATGTTAACGTTATCGACTAGCCATATTTTTCTGGGGTTGGAGTGGGGTGACGGGGGTTTTGGTAAATTGGCGGAGGTTTTAATTTTTATCAGATTGTGGTCAGATTTACCTAAAGGGGCCGAAATTTTTGCTTCATAGAGACGAAGGGTGGGAAGTGATGAAAAGATCGAGAAGATTGGATTTTTCATTGGCTTTGTCTGGGATTCTTGTGGGGCCGTTAATAATTTGAGTGAGGCCACACGCCGTTGAGAAGATTTCAGCGTCGGAGCCTGCGGGGGAATTATAGTAGAAAATTTTAGCCAATTTTTGTTGTGGACAGTTCTTGTTGGCCATGTAGAATGAGGGCCAAGCCTTCAAAACTATAGTCTCAAACAAATAAATAATATATATATATATGTGTCAACATTTAAATGAAAGCGAAAGTTAAAACATTTATCCGGTCACTGCCCTATTTTGGCGCACTTGGGACCAGACTCGTTTTGATAGTGAACCAAGAGTTGAAAAAAGATACAGGACCCAGCCGGGTATGATCCGACATCTTCTGCGTTAAGCCCGCAAATGCCTTCTCCATTTAGGCGATGGATCCCCTGACTAGATCCTATAATCAAATCTATATATATATTCAACTCTCTAGTTCAATCGCGTTTTTCTTCTATTTTCCTAATAGTATGGTTGTTATAAATTTACTACAATTCTCATCTGTCTGATTCTTTGGGGAATCGAAACAGATGAATTTTGTTCAGTTTTTCAATAATAAATTCTAAATAAACAACCATACTATTAGGAAAATAGAAGAAACTAGAGAGTTGAATATATATAAGATTCGATTATAGGATCTAGTCAGGGGATCCATCGCCTAAATGGAGAAGGCATTTGCGGGCTTAACGCAGAAGATGTCGGATCATACCTGGCTGGGTCCTGTATCTTTTTTCAACTCTTGGTTCACTATCAAAACGAGTCTGGTCCCAAGTGCGCCAAAATAGGGCAGTGACCGGATAAATGTTTTAACTTTCGCTTTCATTTAAATGTTGACATATAAACATTCTAAATAAAATTTATTATTGAAAAACTGAACAAAATTCATCTGTTTCGATTCCCCAAAGAATCAGACAGATGAGAATTGTAGTAAATTTATATATATATATGTTAACATTTATATATATATATATATATATACAGATATATAATTTCGATATATATATGTGTGTATGTTTATTTGCATCAAGCAGAGGACAACCTCTTTGTTTCTCATTTTTAAATCAATATTTATCATGATTCTTTTTTTTAATTGTTAGTCTTTAAAGATTTTTCGTTACAAAATTCAAATAAATTTAGTAGTTTAATTATATTTTTTTATTATAATAATATATAAAGATGGCCAGTTTCACGGTTAACTGGTAGTTAACAGGTCCGCCGGTCGGCTAGTCTCTACTTTTCCCTTTCAATTAGGTTGCATGATTCTAGGGGCTAGCCAGAGATTAAATGAGTAGATAAGGACAGGCACATTATTCGACCATCTTTATTTTAAATAAAACATTAGATGACTTTTGCCAATTGAAAATTCTCACAAAAAGCCGTAAAGTTTAATTGTGCAAATTTTCGTTCAGATCAAAGGAGATTCGTCTAAAAAACAGATAAGTAATCAGAAGGATATAAGCTCTTAAACATTTGTAGTTAGAAAGCTGAAATTGGGAACTGACATGGTGATAGTAGCCTAAATTAATAAAATGTTATTAAATATCACAGATATAATATCTTGGACGGGTGATAACCCAAATTAAAAAATATTAATGACGCGCAATGGATTTTATCTGTTGGTCATTTAATTAAATGCGGCATAAATAATGAAAAAAGTGATAAAAATGTGCCCGTAGTTACCGCGCTTTGTAAAAAAGCCGCATGAAATAAATGCGAAAATATGTAAAAGCTGAAAAACAATTTCTATTACATGTTCATGTAAGGCAGGATTATGATAAAAGTGTAAACATGCAGTGGCAACATTATTTTATTGTGATCGGTGAGTTTAAAATTTCTAACCTCTAATATTTGTAAACTTTGACACTTTTACATTCAACATGCATGTAATTAATTTAAAAAAATGTATTGTAGTAGAAGGAGATGATTTGGAGATATTTTCATGTACAGATTTAAAATGTAAACGGAAAACTGTACAAACCATTGCCTTGAAACAAATGTAATCCTGCTCCAATCACTGATCACCTTGTTTTTCTAAATCTAAAGCAGACAAATTCTTTGAGAATTTAAATGAAACTTCATTGAGCAATACACATGCTGATTATGTATCATCAGAAGATTCCGACACAAATTTAACAATCGCTGAAGACAACATGACAGTTATTAAAGAGTCTAATTCACAAAAAAATCATATCGAGTTCCTAAATATTTATTACAAGATCCAAAGCCTAAGAAATATGATCTAATGATCAAAAAATAAAGGAAAAACTTCCAGAATCGGCTTTTACAAAGCACTTGTAAATATTTGGAGAATTGTGATGTTTTCATGGCTATGATATTACTTAATTTCAACTATGAAAAGTTACGGAAAACCAAGTTTAAATTTTTATTACCTTTACTCTGACAATCTAACTGCACAACATACTCTATTTTTTGACTTGTTCTGTAAATACTCCAACTTCCATTTTTATTTTTTATTTTTAGATAATTTGTTATAAAAAATTTATTGCTAAAATAAACAGCATGTATTTACTCGACAGTTGTAAGATATTAATAGTTTGTTTTTTTACCACCAGACTGAGTGACTCAATTTGTCAGTTCACAATTTGGCAGAAAATTACCGAATCTTGAAAAAGCTGTCTTTTTTTCATGATATACATCCATGACAAAATAATTAATTTACATTTCAATACTGATTTATGGAAGGGCAGACTCAAAGAACAAACCTATAATATCTGATTTTATTATTTCTTTTGAAGTCGCTCTGCTCCTTTTTGGAACAGAGAACGAAAATTGGAAGAAGATTGTATTAAAATTAAATTTACTACCCTTCAATTTATTGTGTATATATCGAAGAAGAAAAAGATTCAATCTGTATGAAGCCTTGTATGTAATTATATTTAAGCAGAACGTTTTATTATTTTTCGATTTATATAGAAATGATATATGTTCGCAAAACAACTTTAATAATTCTAGGAGTATAGTTTATGAAATGACGTCATAGCTCAAAGTGAACACCGTTTTAACACAAACTTTCAGAAACTTTCCCACTGACATAATATGTAAATTAATTTGTTAAGCTTAATAGCAAGTAGTTTATTTTATTTGCAAATTAATCATTTAAAAATAATTTAAGAGAACTATAATATTAATACTAACAGTAGTGTGAAAATTTTGAAAGAAGATTTAGATATATTTATTTGCTCTGAAATCATAAGATCTTTTTGAGCATTACATCGAGTAAATGAAATATAGAATAAATGATTTTCTAATTCGTTCACAATTGAAAAACATAAAGTAAAATTGTAAAAAATAATAATACAATGGTTTAAAATTACCAAAAAAACATCGAAGTGTTTTAAGAATAAAAATTCTTAGACAAAGAGAATACAAGACTAGCTCAAAAAGATGCTCAATGGTTACCTAAATGGACGAAAGAAATTAAAAAGTTCTTGTTGGAGATAATATCATATTTTAATTTTATAATAAAAATCAATGAGAGTGTCATCTAACATTAAAGTTCCAACCCCTTTGCTTCTCTCTTTATAAAAGTTCCCTTGATGTGAAAAGTAGATTCAACTTTTTTGGGAAAAATAATGAGATTATCTTCTACTGCATCCGAGCTGTTATAAAAGATTATTATAATTTATCACACGGGGTTGAATACTACCCTATAAACATATATTTTTCAAATGCCATACTCGATTTCGAGTGTCGGCGATTTCTTCGGAGATTATCCTCTCAATTGTAATTTTCCTGGGAAAAATTTTCTCAGCGGTGGTTTCCCATTGCCTTCCCTGAAGGAATCAGATAATAGCCAGTCAAATATTTGCATCTAGCCGGGCTTGAATCCGCGCTAGCTTGATTAGAAGGCATGAAATTTAACCACTCGGCCAACCTGACTCCTCTCTATAAACATATACCAGGTGTATGCATATGAAATGAGCCTTTTACGATAGATGGGAGTATAGGTTATTTTTATTTTGAACGAACCATAACCTTATAATTTTTTCATTGCTTTGGCATTTGTCAACAACGTTCAGTGATGAAAATTTGATTTGAACTATAAAAAGATAAAAAATTTCGTGTTAAAAATGTCGAATTTTGTGCCTACAGCATACGATATGCCGACAGCAATACATTTTTTGTTATCATTTATATAAAAACGCTCCAGAATCTCACCGAATGATTGAAGAAGCTTATAGCAGTCATGCTCTATCATTAGCAACATGCAAAGATGGTTTCAACGATGACGATGGGACCAGAAAGGTGTCGTCTATCATGAGCTATTATTTCAATAGAAAGCTGCAGAAACTGTAAATGATAAACGATAGGAACAACAATTAATTGATTTGAACCCTGCATTGCAGGAAAAATGGCCAGAATATCAAAAAAGTGATTTTCCTTCATGACAATGCTCCTTCACATAAAGCAAAAACGGTTCAGGGCAATCGATGCAGAACCATTTAAATAATAATCTGTGTAAATTTCGGAAAAAAATCCTAAGAAAACCCATTTGGCGGAATAACTACCTTAAGTATAGCTGTGTAGCTTTATTTTCTTAAATCATCCACATACAAAAATTTAAGAAATCTTCAAAATCTTTTCTTTATTGAATTGCTGTACACCTACATCCACTTGTACTTCAAATATTTCCAAGTACTTCCAAATATTTCCAAAGTAATTCCAAATATTTCCAAGTAATTCCAAATATTTCCAAGTACTTTCAAATATTTCCAAGCACTTCCAAATATTCCAAGCACTTTCAAATATTTCCAAGTACTTCCAAAAAGTGGTGTACACCTACTTCCAATTGCGGATCACCCTTCGGTTATTCCTAACCATCAAAACCACTTGTTATTTTTTGACAATTGGCTTCACCTCGATGAAACTTCTTACCAACCTTTACAAAGATGGAATTTACTGTTTGGCCACTGTAAGAAAAGATAGAATCCATGGTTTGGTGTTTAGCAACGACAAGGATATGAAAAAGAAAGGCAGAGGCAAATATAAGGAGTATGAATCTATGATAGATGAGGTAAAAATATTGTTTGCTCCATTTCATATGTAACTTTGTGGATCATTGTTCCAAAACAGGAAAATTGAGTTTTTTGATATAATAAAAAATAATATTTTTAATTTCATAAGTTGTTTTCATAATCATTCTAACGTTATTTTTCTCCAAAAAATTTTTTACTCGACCTTTTCTAAATGTGGACTTTAAGAGGTTAAATGGAAAGAATTTGAAGAACCTAAAAATTTGATGGACATTTTTGTATTAAGTATAGCTGTGTGGAAGAGTCTCAAGAAGAGAAGAGGTCAGATGATGGGGCACACACTGAGACATGGGGTACTGCTTAGGGATATCTTGGAGGGGGAGGTGGGAAAGAAAAGGGGGAGGGGAAGACCCAGATTAGAATATTTCAACCAAATAATTGGGGATATGGGATGCCAGACATTTAGAGAGGTCAAACTGCTGGCGGGGGACGGAGTCGAGTGAGACGGATTGTTGCATCAAACTTAGGACTGTATACTCAATGATGATGATGATAGCTGTGTAGCTTTATTTTCTAAAATCATCCACATACAAAAATTTACCAAAACTTCAATATCACGTAATGAGTTTTATCTTTATTGAATTTACTATTATCGATTATGTAGTACACATTTAAAACCCCTTTATAAAATCGTAATTTAACTTCTTAATAGCATTTTAAAAGAGGGAGTGTACCTAATAGCGAACAAAAAGGTTATCATGTAGAAAATCACTCGATGAAATGGATGAGGAAACTCCAGACAGGAAGACAAGAAGCCACCTCCGCCATCAAGCGGGTGTGAAAACCTTTATTAATTAAAGTCAGGGGTTGTTCTGCGCTGATGGGGAGGGTTTGAGGGTTTGGGGGAGACAGCGAAAGACAGGCATCAGACAGCGTGTCAGACAGAGGTGATCTCGAGATCTTATCCTAAGCTAAAAATACAAAACATTCTTCAGCTCTATTATTTCATTCTCAAAAAACATCGCCAATTGGATAAAACGTAATTGTTTTGATATTATCTCAACCAGCCCTCTGCTAAATTAGATCTTGGCACTTCACATCCAATTCAATAAAAAAATTTTCATGAATGATAAAAAAATTAAATGCAACAAATAAAATAATAAGAACTCAAAAATAAAATAAAATGCACTAAAAGGTATAAAATAATTGAGCCGTTTATTTTGAAAGTGGCCTAAGTCCAATTTTGCAAAAAATGAGTTAATGTCAGTTTCAGTTAGACATAGATGTCTTCTTTTAACCGACTTCAAAAAAAGGAGGAGGTTCTCTATTCGACTAAATTTTTTTGTCTATATCACCTCATATCTCCGCCAATTGTGAACCGATTTTGAAGAGAAATTTTGCATTGGGTTCAGTCTAGCTTCCGATTGGTCCGATTTTTTTTTTTATTGGGTTTGATGTTAGGTTTGTTCAGGCCTAACTTCTTTGTTTATGAACCGATTTCGATGATTCTTTTTTATTGGAAAGGGGGTATTTTAAGGATGGTGCCATATTAATTTGGTCAAATTTCTGATGATAAGATCACTATTAATAACATCACTAAAAAGAGAAAAATAAAAATAATTTTTAAGAAAAAAATAAAACCGACTTCAAAAAATTAAATACAACAAATAAAATACACTAAAAGGTATAAAATAATTATTATCTTATTTAGTTACAACTAAACGACGAAATATTAACATGAAATTACTTTTTGAAGTCGGTGCCAATCATATACATTTTATGAATCGCACTCGACGAATCTTACTTAGTACGCTCGCTTATATACTAGTTTGTTTGGCACCGACTTCAAAAAGGGATTTAATGTTAATATTTCGTAGTTTAGTTGTAACTAAATAAGATAATAATTATTTTATACCTTTTAGTGTATTTTATTTGATGCATTTAATTTTTTTGAAGTCGGTTTTATTTTTTCTTAAAAATTATTTTTATCATATTTATAATATCTCAGTCAATGGAGTACAATATCCTCATGAATTTATTAAAATAAAATCATCGAAATAAATGGAATTATAAAAATATAAATACAAATATCCCGAAATAACAAACAATGGACTTGTGCCACTTTCAAAATAAACGGCTCAATTATCTTATTTAGTTAAAACTAAACGATTAAATTGTTATATGAAATTACTTTTTGAAGTCGGTGCCAAACACATACATTTTATGAATCGCACTCGACGAATCTTACTTAGTATAGTTAAATTTGTTTACTCCTACACCAATTTGCCCACATTCGTTCATATTGATAAACTTTATAAAAAAATAAATAGGAAAAATTATAATAAAAAAATATCGTATAGGATCTGAAATAAAAACATAAAATTAAATATCATTTGTTTCTATATTATATAAAAAACCACTTCAACCACTTTATTTGTAAAAACACCTGTTTTGTTATGAATCCCCCCTGTAATGTTATGATTTAGACACCTGTTAATTTATTGAACCAATTATTTTATATGAATTAATGTATACATTGTATTTGAGCTTCGACTTCGGGGATAACCACCATCGACTGTCCTTGATCATCTTTTTAGTCCTTGTTTTTAATAAGAGGAAAAACTAATTAAATAAAAAAACCTCTTTTCCGATAATTATTCCAATTCTATATTGCGAAAATTTATCAATCCCTTATCTAGACACCTGTTATAAATTTTATTAAACCAATTATTTTACATTAATTAATGTATACCTTGTATTTTAGCTTCGATTTCGGAGATTGCCTCTCCACCCTCGACTGTCCTTATTCATCTTTAGTCCTTGTTTTTAATAAAAGGAAAAATCTAATTAGATAAAAAAACCTCTTTTCCGATAATTATTTCAATTCCATTATTCCCCAATCAAGTCGATTGATCTCCCTAGACACCTGTTAATTAAATTTCAATATAATATAATAATATTTTTTTATAATCTTTTTATGGGTTTTAAAATTAAAAAAACAATTAATAAATAAAAGATAATTGAAAAAAATGTAAACAAACTTTTTTATTGAGATTTTCATAATTACTTTAATTAAAATGAAATTTGTCGAGGTCCAGACCTAGCCAGATCGTTTTCTCATTCTCGAAACTTGTTAATAGAGTTGGTTTTATCAAAATCGGTAGACCCATTTTCAAAATAGAACTAAGATACAAATATATAAATATATATACAATTTTCTCTCGTTTAATAAGAGTGGATAGAAGTATGTATACTTTCCGATATCCCGAATGTGTCTGAAAAAACTGTCTCTTTGGAATTTAATATCTCCGAACTATATTGTTCATAAATTTCCTTTTGCCACCAATTGATGCAGAAGTATTTAAATAATAATCTGTCTAAATTTCAAAAAAATCCCAAGATAACCCATTCTGCCCTTTCTCTGTACTACAGATACTATCACGGTGTCTGTTCAGTCGAGCTGAAGTCAATTGTCCCCCCTAATGCCCTCTTTACGCGAAACACGCGGTTTTCTAACGCTCAGCACCCCTTCGCTGTCAAATTGGATAAAATTCGAACAAGCGCTTTCGCCAACTCTTTTTATCCCTTTGACCTCCAGAGACTGGAACTCGCTCCCTGCCACCATCTTTCCCGCGACTTATAACCTTCAGCTGTTTAAGACCCGTATCCACAGATACCTTCGACCCCCGCCCAACCCATAAAATTCTTTCTTCTTCTTTTTCACGATGGAGGGGCCAACCCAGGCCTTTGGGGGTTGTACCTTTTTTGGTGTAACTCCTTCTCTCATCATTATCATAAAAAAAAAAAAAAAAACTACCTTAAAGATTAAATTTTCTATTTGCATACTTTTCTTCTAATAAAGAGAATTTCATTTAAAAGCGACATAATTTATTAGTTATTTGCTTTGGTACTGTTAATATAATATTATAAAAAAACGCGTCTTGCATAATGGGTTTAATATTATATTTTTTCTTCTCTGGGAAGATGCTATGCTAATTTCTTTGGAATTGTCAGCTTTAATCCCGGGGCCCGTGTCGGGAATTTGCTTTCGCTGTGTTCCTTATTTCTAGCTTTCTAGTGGTCCACACATTATGTGTATATTTGTTTACTCCTACACCAATTTGCCCACATTCGTTCATATTGATAAACTTTATAAAAAAATAAATAGGAAAATTATAATAAAAAAATATCGTATAGGATCTGAAATAAAAACATAAAATAAAATAAAATTTGTTTCTAAATTATATAAAAAAAAGCCACTTCAACCACTTTATTTGTAAATACACCTGTTTTGTAAGAATCCACCTGTAATGTTATGATTTAGACACCTGTTTTTTTTTTTTTTTTTTTTTTTTTTGGCTTTTCGGCTTTTCTAGCCATAAGCCATTTACGATACTATTTATTTTATTCAATTTTGTCTCTACCCCGGGGGTCAGATTTTAGCCGGATGCCTCGAGTCGGATTCGAACCCGGGTCCATTGGTTAGCAGGATGCACCTGTTATTAATTTAAAATATTTATTAATTTAAAATATTTATTAAACCAATTATTTTACATGAATTAATGTATACATTGTATTTGAGCTTCGACTCCGGCGATTACTTCTCCACCATCGACTGTCCTTGATCATCTTTTTAGTCATTGTTTTTAATAAGAGGAAAAAACTAATTAAATAAAAAAACCACTTTTCCGATAATTATTCCAATTCCATATTCGATCCAATCAGGACCTCCGATGCACCTGTTATTTTTTTATAAATTTTATTAAACCAATTATTTTACATTAATTAATGTATACATTGTATTTTTTCTTCGATTCCGGAGATTACTTCTCCACCATCGAGGGTCCTTATTCATCTTTAGTCCTTGTTTTTAATAAGAGGAAAAATCTAATTAGATAAAAAAACCTCTTTTCCGATAATTATTTCAATTCCATTATTCCCCAATCAAGTCGATTGGTATCCTTCAAGTCTGCCCCATCGATGCACCTGTTATTATTATTTTTTTATAAATTTTATTAAACAAATTATTTTACATTAATTAATGTATACATTGTATCTTTTTGCTTCGATTCCGGAGATAACTTCTCCACCATCGAGTGTCCTTGATCATCTTTAGTCCTTGTTTTTAATAAGAGGAAAAATCTAATTAGATAAAAAACCTCTTTTCCTATAATTATTTCAATTCCATTATTCCCCAATCAAGTCGATTGGTCAATCCACAATCCCCTCTCACTCCAATCTTTTCCTCCGATGCACCTAGTTAATTAAATTTTAATATAATATAATAATATTTGTTATAATCTTTTTATGGGTTTTAAAATTAAAAAACCAATTAATAAATAAAAGATAATTAAAAAAAATTTAAACAAACTTTTTTATTGAGATTTTCATCTTTCAATAATTACTTTAATTAAGAAAAGATTGATTAAGTTGAAATTTGTCGAATCGATGCAGAAGTATTTAAATAATAATCCGTCTAAATTTCAAAAAAAAATCCTAAGAAAACCTATATGGTGAAACAAGTACCTTAAAGATTAAATTTTCTATTTGCATACTTTTCTTCTAATAAAGAGAATTTCATTTAAAAGCGACATAATTTATTAGTTATTTGCTTAGGTTCTGTTAATATAATATTATAAAAAACGCTTCTTGCATAATGCGTTTAATATTATATTTTTTTCTTCTCTGGGAAGATGCTATGCTAATTTCTTTGGAATTGTCAGCTTTAATCCCGGGGCCCGTGTCGGGAATTCGCTTCCGCTGTGTTCCTCCTCGTCGCTTTTGCTATCCAGCTCTTTATTGTATCAAATTTATTCCTTGGCGTTGTATTAAATTAACCCTGGCGTCAAGTGAGTGAAAATATTCAAAACATTTTCCTGATAGGAAGAAGAAGAATAAGTAGAAAAGATGGGGGAAGAAGAGCAAGAGTAAAGAAACCATGAATGCTGATGATCCATTAGAAAAAAGAGCAAAATAAATTAAAAGCAAAATAAACAGGGAAATGTTTTTAGGGGTTTATATATATAGATATATAGATATACACATAAAAAAATTCTCACTTCTTAAATCAACAAAGAATAGCTGATTGCTCAAACTCTTCCATCACTACATTCTTTGAAGACTTTTATTGAAATATTCTCTTTGATTAACTTTATATATATATATTCTTTTTTTTTACTAAAGTTTGAAACTTTTAGAAAAGAAAAAAAATGAGAAAAAGGAATTAAAATAAAAAAATCAAGTAACCGTAAATATAAAGATTATATAATTTAATATTATAAATTATTCCTGAAAAGGTTTGTATTTTTTTTCCGAATAAAGTTTGAATTTATTTGATGTTTCGGCAATTAATATTTAGAGAAATAAGTACAAATCAATAGTTCTCAAATGTTTTTTTTTAATCTTTACTTTACTACATTATAAATTCTCAAGGGCTGCAAAAGAGTGATGTTTAATTGGATTTCTTATAAAGTTTTAGGAAAGTTTGTTCTACTAAAAATTAAAACTGATAAATTATTTATTATTGACAATTGTATGCATAATAAATTAAAGAATATATCTTTTGCTTAGCTTAAGGTAGTTGTTTCGCGACAATACTAGCAAGTTTAACCGAATTTATCGCGCGGAGAATTTACCACTGCTCCGAAGCCTCATAAAACCTTAGTAAATTAGATATTGAATTGTATCTAAGTTTCAGCTTAGAAAACAGGAAGTTGCTATTGAAGACATATGTATGGAGCATAGCCATGTACGGGAGTGAAACCTGGACAATTGGAAAAGCGGAGAGAAAGAGATCATAAGCCCAAAACTTTTTGATGTTTATATACCGATTCTAGCCAATCCCGTGCTCGTTTGACAAATCTGGCAACACTGTAATAGATTGAATATTTTTATATTAAAATGACAGATAAAATACATTTTAAAAGTCGATTTATTTCTATAAAAATCGATTCTGTTATTTTTTAACAAATGTAATCAACGCCTACGTTACACCTTATGAAAATAATAATTTTGAAAAAATCTAGCGCATACGCGCTTTATACATCTTCGCTGGTTAAATAAATGCGCTGTTGCCAAATTGTTTTTAGTGTAATTTTTTTTTATACATTTTTCATTATTTATTCATTATTATCTCAGAAACTGTGTTGTAACTATGAACCAAAATTATCTTAGAATATGTATTGGTTATTGTTTAATGTTGGTTTAGTTTTTTATAAAAATGGTAAGAAGGGTTTCTTAATTTATAATTAAATATGTATGTAAATTTTCCGATTTCCGTATAGTTCAATGTATGGGTCTGAAAAACTCTATTTTTAAAATTTAATATCTCCGGAACTATATTGCTCATAAATTTCGTTTTGCCACCAATCGATGCAAAAGTATTTAAATATTAATCTCTCTAAATTTCAAAAAAATCCTAAGAAAGCTCATTTGGCGGAACAACTACTTTAAAGATCTGTATTTAATTGATACCTATTAGTGTTTCGAAAGCTTATATTATCCTAAGAATCATACTAGTACTATATTCAAGTTGTTATGAATTTTATTATAGTGAAAAGTAATTGAAGGCAGCCCAAGGATAGTGATGAAAAAAATTATTACATTTCCAAATCAGATGTATTTTATTGGACTATCATACTCCCCCTTCTCTTTAAAACCAACGTTTCGGAGGATTCTTCCCTCCTTCTTCAGGGTTTCAAAGGGTCAATGAAGGAAGGAAACATGATGCTCTCCTCTCTCTCTAGTGTTTGAAATTTGTCTTTTCTAACAGAAGCATTAAATATAACTCCCCCCCCCCTTAACTTAATTAAGAGAAAATATTATATTTAATGATTCTGTTAAGAAAAGACAAATTTCAAACACTGCTAGAGGAGAGAAGAGGAAGAAAATAATTTGGTCTTTTTGATTTTAAGTCGATTCTTCCACGATTTCAGTAGATGTTGCAATTAATAGTCAAAACATCAAAAATGGAATGCAATAAAGTTATTCCTCTAGTATTAGATAAGAATCGATCGTTATTTTTTATTTTAAGCCAATTTTCCATGTCTTCAGCAATGGTTACCAATAAAAACAGAAGCGTCAAAAATCCAATATAGAATGGTTATTCCTCAAGTACTAGATGAGAATCAATCGCTATTATTGATTTTAACTCGATTCCTCTATGTCTTCAGAAAAGGTAACGGATAAGAAAACAACGCAGTTGCTATGGTTACTTATAAAATTTCCTCCCAGAAGTATAAAAATGCAAAAACTAACCGCCCAAAATGGGGATGGGGGGTAGGGTGAAAAATTAAAAATCTAGGCCATTTGAGCAAATTCAACCAAATTTTGTATACATAATCAGTGGGACCCCAGAAGTCTAAAAATGCAAAAACTAACCGCCCAAAATGGGGGGGGGGTAGGGTCAAAAAATGAAAATCTAGGCCCTTGTACCAAACTCAACCAAATTTTGTATACATAATCAGTGGGCCCACAGGGGTCTAAAAATGAAAAAACTAACCCCTCTACCCTACATGATTATAAATAATTTTATTAAATATAAGTGAGGGGCCAGGTTGTATGGTAAAGTCAAGTGGATGGCCACATCAGAACACGACAGCTTATTTTATCTCTGTTTCGATTTTTGTTTTAATTCATCATTTTAATTTGTTTTTCTATTGTTAATAAGCCTGTGAAACATAAAAATATATAAATGTGTCAAATGTAACCATAATCGGACTATAAATATCATAATAGTTAAATAATTCAATTATTTCTTGTTGGGTTTTCTCATTTACCTTGTTTGTTCGATTTTCCACCAAATATCAGCTTTGGGGCTAAGCCCATTTTGAATTAATCACTCTAGTGGCGTCATTAAATCTTCGACTCTTAATTTATAAATGGAATTGACTTGGCTACATAAAAATGTTGCCGTTGAGAACTCAAGGGGGTGTTTATGCCAAAAGAACGGACAAGTGAAATCCTCTGATGTCTCGCGTGCCTGGCTCTTTTCAATTAAGGGGCGGTTTCAAACTCATCCATCTCTTTCAGGCTTACGCCCCCGCGGTCTTCTTCATCGTTACGTTAAAGGGGGCTCAAGAGATACTTAATTACTTATAAAACGGTCATTTCTCTAAAAAAGGATTATTCTTTTTATTAAAAGATTTATACTGTAGCTATTTATTTTTCTTATAGAAAGATATTAGTAAAGTAATTGATTATTTTTATTTTTCTAATTTTTTTAAGTTATCATTTTGATCTCGACATGGAGGAATCGGCTTAAAATAAAAAATACCGATCGATTATTATCTAATACTGGAGGAATACCTTATGGCATTCCATTTTTTAACCGACTTCAAAAAAGGAGGAGGTTCTCAATTCGACTGATTTTTTTTTGTGTCTATGTTACCTGATATCTTCGCCAATTGTGAACCGATTTTGATGATTTTTTTGCATTGGGTTTAGTATAGCTTCCGATTGGTCCCGTTTTTTTTTTCATTGGTATTGGATCTTTTTTGTTATTTTTGTTCGGGCCTAACTGCTTTGTTTATGAACCGATTTCGATGATTATTTTTTTATTGGAAAGGGGGTATCTTAGAGGTGGTGCCATATTAATTTGGTCAAGTTCTGATGTTTTGACGAAATAACGTAAATCTCCAATTCTTATGAGCAAATAATCGAAATTATAATAAATAAAATCTTTTATAAAAAAATATTATAACATTCATTTAAAACCCGCAAACGTTTTGAGAGAATTTTTTATATTTGTGAATTGAATTT
The DNA here is from genome assembly GCA_024734495.1 of Forficula auricularia. Classification (NCBI taxonomy): domain Eukaryota; kingdom Metazoa; phylum Arthropoda; class Insecta; order Dermaptera; family Forficulidae; genus Forficula; species Forficula auricularia. The sequence continues at coordinate 14,210,768 of JALMQS010000117.1, read as the reverse complement.
TTATTATCATTTTCTGAGTCATTCGCCTCGACGCTTTCTCTTACGAGATGCATGCAATGTATTATATTAAGTAACTATTTTACCAACATCACTAATAAAAAGAGAAAAATAAAAGTAATTTTTATAAAAAAAATAAACCCCGACTTCACAAAAAATTAAATGCAACAAAATATACTAATGTGAACTCAAAAATCGAATAAAATTCACTAAAAGGTATAAAATAATCATCTTATTTATTATAAAACCATACACGACGAAATATTAACATGAAATCACTTTTTGAAGTCCGTGCTAAACAAACTATATAAGCGAACGCACCCGCCAAAAGTACTGAGCAAGATCCGTTCGGGTTTGATTCATAAAATGTATATATTTGCAAGTATTTTATTTGGATACGGCAACATTTTATTTTTGTCAAAATATCCCGAAATTTTTTGTGAACTTTGCTCAAAAAAATAAAATATTACAAAAGTCCTGTTTAAATAAATTATTTCTTCCAATATAAAATAAAATTGTAACTGGAAAATCAGAGAAATGGACAAAATTAAAAACACAAGAGTTTTTTTTTATTAAATGGACCAAACGATTCATCAATTTATTTTGACCTCCTTTGTGGGCCATTTTATCCACGCTTTGTCAAAAAACAATGTTGTTCATTTCCCTGCTATTCCTGTTACAAATTTACTATGGATGCGAATGATACAACAAAAAATAAAATTTCATTTGACGAACATTTTGATTTTTCTTTAATGAGTTATAACTTTCGAAAAGCTATTTTTTTCTACCCCAATTTTCTTCTCACCCATTTTGAGATGTTGAAATCTGCAGTAATAGTTTTTAACGCCACAACTGTATAACACCATAGTGGAACAAGTGCAATCCTTCAAACTATCTCGGCATTCAGATAACCAGCTCCAAAGCGTTAGTCTCCAATTTATTAAGGCGTACAAAATATCAGGATGCCGGAATGAAACGGTTTGATCAAACAAGTTTCTGGGAACGAAAGCAAAAGTACGCATCTATAAGACCGTTGTGCGATCTCAATTTTGACATATGCGGCCGAAACAAAAACAGACACTCGCAAAAACAAGAAAAAATATTGGAAGTTTGTGAGATGAAATCGCTACGCAGAATTGCGGGTAAAAACAAGGATGGACAGGGTAAAAGAATATTAAGGAAAAGTGCAATATACAAAAAGTCAGCTTATGGGGTCCAAAGGAGAAGATCAGAATGGAGTGCACACGTATTGCGAATGAACGAAGACCGGCTGATGAGGGAGGTACAGGTAATGTGCGGACATTAAAATCCGCACATCTACGCATAAGAAATACCAACACAAACCACTCAAAATTGTACTTGAGATTTAATTGATAAGTTCTACTATGTGTTAATATTAATTGTAATATATGAACTCTGTATATCTCTATATACGTTAAATGTGAACTCTAAATGCATACCTCCGCACATATATCGTATAGCTACGCATAAATATTCAGTGTGAACTAAAAATAAGCATAATCTTAATACTTGAACTGTAAATGCGTAACTCCACAAACTCACAGTTCGTGCAACTGCGCATACTACTTATAGCGAACTAGAACCTAAGAAATGTAAATGTGCGGCATCACTCTGTGCTCCGCATACCTAGAAAAACCTGATTACTAGAACCAGACCACTCAAAAAGCAAACTGTAAATGGGTTTATTTAATTGTTTTCTTTAGATATAGCTAGAATCAAATTGAACGAATCCACCTCCACGCGGTGTACACGGGTAATGCCTTTGGGGATTAATTAATTGTCAAAAGAGTAGCTAAGTGATTCTTAATAACCCTACAATGTTAGTTAAATTCAATTCAGGGACAGAGGGTAGTGGTATCACATAGAAAGACAAATAGAGTGAGTGGAGTGAGTGAGTGAGGAAAGTACATGACAACAACCCTACCGGGAAAAGAAGACGGGGGCTGTCCAAGAAAACGAAGGAAAGACGCTCTGGAGTAAACAGGCTTTTACAACAATAAGAAGAAGAAGAAGAAGTTTCTAACGAGTAGCTGTGTAATATTTATTCAACTTTGGACAAAGAGTCTTGCCATGTGTAGTGAATATTATATGAACAAATAGACATATATAGCCTAAAATTTTACTCGTTTATTTCAGCATATCTTGGGGGTCAACTTTCAAAAATCCCTTCTTAGTGGTTTCTTCCGTCTTAATAAGAAGCGTTTGTGAATAACTTTAACCTAGCTTGGCACAGGTGTTTTTGCTATGCGTTGATTATCTCTAATTGACCGAGTTATCTTTATAGATAATAAAGTTTTATGTTTTTAACCTGACAGCTTGTCAAATTAAAAAAAATCACTAGAGTACCGAGTCTGAAAAAAGTGTTTATTATTTCTTCTAACTTATATTTAGTCAACTGATCTCGAAACTAATTAAAATAACTGTTTTTGATTATTATTAAATTAAACAATTCCAATTGCTATTCATATCCCCCATAAATTCAGATATATTTTTATTGATTAAATATTAAAAGCATTCAAACAAAACTATAAATATTTTATCTTCTTCCCATGTTATTTTATATTAAATACAATTTTAATACTTAATCCAATAACATACGTAGGTTAAATATCAATTATTCAAGTAATTTGTTTGTTTTTTTTACTCAGCATGTGATAATGGCTTAATCACCGAAGCAATCCACAATCCAAATAGAATAATTGACACGTTGCAAAAATCCTGTTTCATTGAAATTTTTAATCTTTTTTGAAAAAATAATGTATTCTACCTTTGAAATTCAAAATGTTAATATATTTGATTTAAAATATTTACAATTCATCAACATATTCCAAAGCACCGGTTCCCAAAAGATCATTTAAGTTAATCAACAACTAGTACTGTTTCTTCTGAATATGGAGTCGCTCTTCTGACATGTCATGGTTGTCAGCCTTTCTAATCCCAATCGTAATTCGCACATTCAATGGATTAGAAAAGACGTAAAGTAAGATGTCACCAGAAACAAATGTTTAACTATAATCCAAGGAATGATATATCACTTAGTTCAGCCACCATAATAAAGGAACTGTGCCAAGTTTCATACTACATGCAAAATCTAAAAAACATAAACTGATGTAGCCATCCACAAGACTTTACTATACACCTGGCATAAGAGAGAGGGCTCTTGTGTATTTAATATTTAATAAAATACCAAAAAATCTAACCTGGAAGACGCGTGGATGAGAGCCCTATCTATGGACTGGACTGAGCTGAATCTTTGCTGGAGAGTGTCCCTTTTGGGTTTGAAGGGGCTCTCACCTGCAGTGGCACGGACCTAAGGAAGCATAGGGTGTGGACCTTGGACCCTGCAATAAATATTTTAATATATAGCTATTGTAGAAACACTTAATAGTTAAAAGGGAACTTTTAAAAGTATCCGATAGAAAAATCTATTCCAATTTGTTCAAACAAGTCTGAGCTTGTTTTCGATTCTTCTTGCTAATAAAAATTAAATCTATCTTAATAAAGGTAAGCTCGAACTAATATACACATAGATTAAAAAAAATTCCTTTTAATAAATAATTTTCTATACGATAGCTTTCTCTGCTTATTGGAATAAAGCTTTATAAAATATACACGAGTAAATTAAATTTTAATATTAATATTAATACAAAATAAACTGATGTGGCCATCCAAATAAATTTACCACACACCCTGGCCCCTCTCTTATATTTAATATTTAATAAAATTAATTATAATCATGTATGGGGGGGGGGATTAGTTTTTGCATTTTTTAGTCTTCTGGAGGCCCACTGATTATGTATACAAAATTTGGTTGGAGTTTGCTCAAATGGTCTAGATTTTTATTTTTTGACCCCCCCCCACCTCCACCCCAATTTTGGCTCCAGAAAAAATATATTTTCGTTATTATAGGTTCATTTTTTAGTATATTTCATTTTTCTTGTTTTGTTTTTTTTTAGTTTGAAAATATTATAATTTTAATTTTTAACCCCCCCCCCCCCTCAATTAATTTTGGGTCGATTTGCACCAAAATCTAATCACCTCTTAATCTCAATTCACCAAAACTACCTGTGAAATTTCGTTTTGATATTCACACTAGTTTTTGAACTAGCTCGTCCACAAAATTTGGTAACGCATAGACTAACAGACTAACTAACAGACATTTTGACAAAACAGTTATTATCTCTGAAAAATATAATTTTTTCTATATTCACTTATTAGGGGCTTTTTTTGTAGACCGAAATGCTATGGTTTCGCCCAATTTTTTTTAATCAAAATAGTTTCAACCGTTTTTGAGATATTTCGAAAAACGAAGCAAAAAACAACTTTTTTCATGCACTGTACCCTGAATGGTAAAGTAACAAGTTTAACTCAAGTTTTGAAATTAATTCTAATCACTATCGATTTCATAATAATCAATTTTTCTATCACGGCTATTTAGCGAAAATGCCAAGTAGGTATAAACCTATAAACCTCAAAAAACAAAGCTTACCTATTCGAGATGTCAATTCTTTTTACAAAGTTCTATGTAGTAATGAAAGAACACCCAGATTTAGAGTTAACTAAATCATGAAAGGAACTTGGAGGAAATTCTTACTTTAAAGACTCATACATTTTATTCACTAAAGGGGAACATTTAGATTTTTTTTCTAATCTTATACCTGAGTCATATTTCTATGATAAATGGAAGAATCTCTCAAAAATTTTGATAATGATTCAGTCATTGAGTCAGAAGGTGTTAAAATATGCGATTTTCCGGTACCTCTATTTTCGAAACAGAGACTAAAACTAATTTTCATGAAATAACTCTTAATAAAATATACAATTTTCATGTTAGTAGCTTAATATTTACTATCTCTATTGTTGGATCGTGTATAGGATGAATCACTTAGGCTAAGGCCATACTACAAAAAGTTCTCGCTTAGAGATAAACTAGGAGCTATTCTTGTCAATATACACAATGGCCACATTCAAGGCTCCTAGCTTGGTGACACACCATTCACTTTCGCGCCGTCTGTTAATGAGAACAGAACAAGTATGTCACTCTCTAAACTTACGAAATTACTGTTGATTGAAAACTCAATTTTTTAATATAAGCGCGATCTTGTGATGTTTGTTTGATGGGTTCCAAAGTGGTTCCCGTTTAAAAACAGCAGCAATTAAAATGTCTTCCATTGTAAAGTCACTAGGTGACTACCAAAAATAACCAAACACGATTCGTTCGTTACGCTACTCGCCTGGTGACTAACTAGACACCTACCTAGGCGCGTCGCTTGGAGTATGGCCAATGTGATAGTATGCAATACATTTGATCAGTAGGATTAGTCAAGCGAGTAGCTTGGCTTCTTCAAACTAAGCAAGGCTCTTTGTAGTATGGCATTACCCTAAAGGCGACCTTAGATCTTTTACTCCAAAAATAGAAAGAGATTTTTGTAGAGCCTTAGATAAACTAGATACCATTTAAAAGAAATTTAAAAAAACAGAGCGTCGCATTTATATTTCTTCCCGTTGTCATACTATAATTAACTTGAATAGAAAGTATGTTAATGACTTAGAGAGAAGAAAACTGTAGCATTAGAAAATTAGAAACTAGAATTAAAAATTTCAGTTAATAAAAGCTGAAACACACACAAGTAGTTTAGAACAAAAATATTTAAACAACTTAACTGTTAGAAGTCTTTACCACTAGTCACCTCGAAGCGGTGATACAAGGTAACGTGCCTTAGACGTGGCTATGTACCAGTTTGAATATGCATGTACCATATGAATGAGTGTGAATGTTTGCATGGATGGAGAAAAGTCTTAAGGTTGAATGCAAACTCATAGTGTGTGTGTGTGTGCATGTCATCATAATTGATTTATTGAAATTAGAAGATATTGATGCCAGATGAAGCTGCTGACCAGGGTTAATAATTTTCAAACCGAAAAAATCATTTTTTCAGGATGATTATCACAATCTTGTTTATGGACCTTGCTTTCATGTCTACTCCCATCTATTTATCGTTTTTTAGTATTTTCCAAAAGCCTAAGAAAATAAATATTGACAAGTTCCCGGTCCAAAAATGGCTGTAATAGCCGAAACGTCAGGGGAATTTTTAAATAAAAAAAATGCCATAATGTTTATCCAGGAGGTTCCCAAACTGTGCGCCGCGAAGCTTCATAATTAATTGAAGTAAGAATATTTGGCCTAACTAGACAAAAAACATAGTGAGAAGCTAAAAATTTATTTATTTTTATCTCTTACTTACATATTAGACAAACATAAAATTTAGCTTTTGACAACCCGAAAAAATTTGAAAGGGGTGCCCCCGTGGTCTGAATTTTGGATTTTCATAGAAAATAAGTAAATTAATTAATTCGCAAGATATGTTTATCCATTCTAATACAAGAGAATTTAGAGACCGTAACACGGTATTTGTTTTGATATTAGGTATGTACTTATTTTTAGGATAGGCGCCATGAGAAAAAATTTAATTGAATAAAGGCGCCGAGGCTCGGAAAAAGTTTGGGAAACACCTGGAGCTGCAGGGGATTCTTTATTGAAGCCTTGATAAATATAAAAACCAAAGAGTTATGCTGGAATAAAGTTATTTAAAAAATGAAGAAGCCAATTTATTATTCGAGTCTGAAGGTTTGTATTCAGTCACCATTTCGGCCGAATGACCAAAATACAGTCCGACACTTAATTTTTAATCATGGAGATTAAATCTTAAGCAAAAATTTTTACGAGTTCTAAGTATCAGAGTGCGATTAGGTACACCTCAATCGACAAGCCAAATGCCCCGACACCGGAATGAACTCAATTCACAAAGTTACAACCTTTTCTCCGCAATAATAAAAGTATAATCTACTAACAGCTTCGGATTATGTAGTTGACTACCTCACTTGATTTTCTACAGTAGAGAGATTATTTATCTTAACTAAATCAGTCAACCTGCAGATTCAAAAAATTTTTATTCAATAGAAAAAGTTCTCCAAAAAAGGCAAAAGAATTTTCCTTAAAAGGAGTTTTGCAAAGAGCAATGTTATTGTGTGTTATGTATGTTTTAAAAAAGGAGCTTTGCCAAGTAAGAACGAAACGAATAAAGCTAAAAGCTGTCTATTCAAGCAGTAAAGTTTGTTCAAAGTCCCAAGAACAAATGAGAGAGACCTTGAGTATTGAGAAGAAAAGTGAAATTCCTGATTTCTGAAAAGCCAATCGTATTTAGATAATCAATATATCACATACGAGCTGAATAAGCCAACACTTGTTGATAAAATAGAATTAAGTGTTAGAGAAAAATAACTAAATCGTCGGAGAGAAATGCTCAGCTGATAGGGCACACCCTCGAGACACTGCTAAGGGATGTTTTAGAGAACTGGATGGGAAAGAAAAGAGAAAGACCTAGATTGGGATATTTTTCTAGGATAATGAAAGATATAGTTGGACTTTTAGGGAAGTCAAAGAGTTGGCAAGAGATATTAAGTGTTAAATGAAAGGCTTATTTTTTAACCGACTTCAAAAAAAGGAGGGGGTTATCTATCCGACTGAATTTTTTTTTCGTCTATGTTACCTGATATCTCCGCCAATCGTGAACCGATTTTGCTGATTTTTTTTGCATTGGGTTCAGTCTAGCTTCCGATTGGTCCCGTTTTTTTCATTGGCATTGGACCTTTTTGCTAGGTTTGTTCAGGCCTAACTTCTATCTGCTTATGAACCGATTTCGATGATTCTTTTTATATTGGAAAGCGGGTACCTTTAGGGGTGGTGCCATATTAATTTGGTCTAGTTCTGATGATATGATCAACGACGAAATAACGTAAATCTCCAATTCTTATGAGCAAATAATCGAAATTATGATAAATAAAATCTCTTTATAAAAAAATCTTATAACATTCATTTAAAACCCGCAAACGTTTCGAGAGAATTTCTATATTTATGAATTGAATTTTATTATCATTTTCTGATTCATTTGCCCGACGCTTTCTCTTACGAGATGCATGCAAGGTATTATATTAAGTCACTATTAATAACATCACTAAAAAGAAAAAAGTAAAATAATTTTTATAAAAAATAAATAAAACTGACTTCAAAAAAATTAAATGCAACAAATAAAATAATAATAACTTAAAAAATCAAATAAAATACACTAAAAGGTGTAAAATAATTATCTTATTTAGTTACAACTAAACGACGAAATATTAACATGAAATTACTTTTTGAAGTCGGTGCCAAACATATACCTTTTTATGAATCGCACTCTACGTAACTTACTTAGAATGTTTGGAGGGTACGCTCGCTTATAGGTATAGTTTGTTTGGCACCGACTTCAAAAAGTAATTTCATGTTAATATTTCGTCGTTTAGTTGTAACTAAATAAGATAATTATTTTATATATTTTATTGTATTTTATTTTATTTTTAAGTTTTTATTATTTTATTTGTTGCATTTAATTTTTTTTGATCGATTTTTTTTTTTTTAATAAAAATTATTTTTGCGCAAATACTATAATAGAATGTTAAGTATCGTTAGACATCAAATTAAGATTAAAGAATTTTTTATAAATATATTATATGTTGTGATGTTTGTTATATATTACCTCAGCCAAAATCTCCGTATTTGCTCAGTCTTCAAAATTCAAACACAGAGCCACAGAGAGATTTCATTTCGTCATTTTTAATTGTGACCTCAAAATTGTTAGTGCTATAGTTTTTTGAGGTCAGAATTAAAAATGACAAAATGAAATGTCTCTGTGTTCAAATTTTGAAGACTGAGCAAATACTGTGATTTTTGGGTGAGGTAATATAACAAACATCACAACATATAATATATTTATAAAAAATTATCTAACTTAATTTAATGTTTAGATCCCTACCCAACTTTCTATTATGTATTTGTGCAAAAAAAGATCCACTGAGAACGGAATATTTTTTTTTTTTTTTTTTTTTTTTTTTTATTGGCCTCGGGAACATAGATGCCCATTTAGCCAGCCGATCGTATTCGTTCATATTTCCATAAATTCGCCAGCCCTCAAATGCTGATCCCTAAGGCGGGCCGCTCGGGGGCACAGTAGGGCAAGCAGAGCATCCCAAACCGATCCCTCCGCAACCAGCCAAAGGGCATCACGAATGGCCGACGAATATAGAGCAATAAAGAACGTACTTGTTCATAAGTCCCTTCAATGAGGGATAAAACAGAAGACTTGTTTTAACAAGTTACCTAGTCTAACACCACTAGAAAAATTAATATATAGTAAAAATTGACTATGTGATGGAACCTATACATTTTTTATAAGCTATATATCTAGATAAAAATGCTAATAGATAAATTAATTAAAATATCCGAGTCAAGAAAGGATGATATCTAGCAAAAATATGTTTAATTATAGTTCGAACCCAATTGAAATTATGTGTTTGATGACTGTTTCTGCCAGTATGCCCCCGTCAGAGAGAGAAGCTAAGAGGACCCCTGCATAAGTGGGGAACTCAATTTCTTTTCTAATTTTAAAAAATAGTCGGTCTATTTTATGCCTCCGAAGCTCACAGCCTAAAAGAGCATGGCTTATATCTCCGTAAGACACATTATCGCACAAGCAGTAAGGATTATCCCTCCGACCGATTCTATGTAGATATGCAGGTGTAGTTGCATGGCCTATTCTAAGTCGGATTATGTGCACAATCACTTTTCTACATAGTTTCGATTTCTCAAACCAGGGCTGCACAGGGATTTTTGGACATATCCCGAAGAAATGCCTGCCCTTTTCTGCGCTTGATGTTGACCAAATATTCTGCCATTCCTTGTAGATTATTTTTTTTAATAAGGAACGGACTTCACCGGGGGACAATTCTAGTGAATATTGAGTTCTTTCTGTCACACTTGATGCAGCGAGCCTGTCTACTTTCTCATTTCCTATTATGCCGCTATGGCTAGGAATCCACAGCATGGCGATATTACGACTTTGTGTTCTAAGTTTATTAATTTCATCAATAATCTCCAGGATGAGATAAGATGGATTTTTATTAATTGGAAAGCCGTTGATAGCTTTCAAAATACTTAATGAGTCTGTACATATCAAGACATTGGTAAATTCAGGAATATTTTTAATATAGTGCAAAGCCTTTAATACGGCGAAGCATTCAGCTGAGTAGATGGAAGTTTCAGGTGGCAGTTTAAAAACTTGACTATATTCCTTATTGGGACACCAAAGAGCTGAACCAACGAAAGATAAATTCTTTGAGCCATCTGTGTATATTAAAACATAATCGTTGAACTTAGAGTGAATAAAGTTTAAAAATAATGAATTCATATTCGGGGTACCCTTTGTGTATGGGAGATTCCAGGTTGGAATTTTATAAATCTGATTGGAGTAATTATAATCAAAAATAGGAAATTTTGAAAATATTTTAAATTTAGGAATATCGTTATATATTAATGAAAGATTCTTATTTGATAGAGGGAAAGAATTTATCAGCATTTCGTCAGAAATGCTTAATTTTTTAACCAGGTAATTTAAGGATAACCATTTCCTCCTTAATTTAAGAGGCATTTCCTTGGCTTCAACCAATAGAGCATTGGAGGGTGAAGACATTAATGCTCCGGAACAAATCCTAGTGCATCTTAATTGTAGCTTGTCTAATATACCCAAAGTGGATTTAGAAGCATTGTCAAATAAGGTGCAGCCGTATTCAAAATGCGGTCTAATAATAGATCGATATAATAGAAGACAAGTTGCCGGATTTGACCCCCAACTCGTGTTGGTAATGGTTTTCAGCATGTTGATTTTCTTTTCCACTCTTTCTTTAATAAAATTCATGTGATTCCTCCAAAGCAATTTACTATCCAACACTACCCCTAAGAATTTTATTCTCGATAGAATCTCTATATTATGACTATCAAAGCTAATATGGGTCCCAATATCAAATTTATATTTTCTCGTGAATACCACGGCTTTAGTTTTATCCATTTCAAGGCTTAGCCCTAAATTATGTAAGATGATGTTGAGGTTGGATAGTGTATCTTTCAGGCGGTTTTCGTTAGTTAAAATTGATTGAGAAGATGTATATATAACGACATCATCTGCATATTGTAAAATCTTTACTCCAGGTGTCGTGCATGATTCTATTTCCTGTGTATATATAGAAAATAGTAGAGGGGCGAGGATGGTTCCCTGACCAATCCCTTTTGTTAAGATACGAGGTCCTATTTGATGATTTTTGTTTTGAAGATAAATATATCTTGTATGTACAGTACTTAATAAATAGTTAATTATTTTATAAGGGATCCGCATTTTTATTAATTTTTTAACTAAAATGTCTAGGTTGACATTATCATATGCACCTTTAATATCGAGAAATATAGCCGTGGTAAATCCTCGATACTCAAATGATGACATTATGTCATTATATAATATTGTTAAATTGTCGCACGTGCTTTTGCCACGTCTAAAGCCAAATTGTGACCTGCACAATTGGTTGGACGATTCGACCCACCATTCTAACCTATTTTTTAATATTAATTCAAATACTTTTCCTACACATGAGGAGAGAGTAATGGGTCTATAAGAAGAAGCAAAGCTATGGTCCTTATTAGGCTTCGGGATCATGACAACTCTGTGTGTTGACCAAGATGCAGGGTAGGTGTTATTTTCAAAGAAATAATTAAAAAAATCTAGTAATTTCCATTTTAAGATATTGGGGAGATTTTTTATCATGGAGTATGATATTAGATCCAGGCCAGGAGCAGAGTCCCTTTTGGAATTGACTGCGTTTAAAAATTCCTCAAAAGTAAATTCACCGTCAAGCAGTGGATTTGGATCAGAGTTCTGACCAGATAGGAAATTTATTTTTGTTGCCACAGTGGAAGGGGCAATAGAATCGAAAAATTCTTCCATAATATGGTCTGTATTTGGGCCTAACGATGGAGAGTAAATATTTTTAAATATTTTTATTTGTTTCCAAATATCACTATCAGGAGTATTTTTGTCGATTTTAGAACAAAACTCCTTCCACTTAGTTCTCTTTTTATATTTTAGGGTCTTTTTGGTCAGGCTGTCGGCCTTTTTGTATTCAATATAATTTTGAAAGTTTACATTTTTTGAGAAATTTTTATATATATTTTTCCTCTCTTTAACCACTCTTGTGCACTCAGGATCCCACCAAACGGGTGAGGGCCTATAAAACCTGTTGTTAAGAATGGCATTGGGGCTTGAGAGGGATGCCGCATTCTCAATAGATTTAATTAAAATATCATAATCACTTGGTTCTATAATATCAGAGTTAAATTTTAAATTATTTAGTGATCCATTAAAAGAAGGCCAATCAATGTTTCGAGTATTAATCCTTTTATTTACATACATATTATTTTTTGTAGACGAGTATGTAAGTTCGATAAGGATTCCAAAGTGGTCACTTCCAAGAGGTTCGTCTATAAGCGACCATGTTAACTGGGGAATTAAGCTAGCGGAGGCTATAGTCAGATCAACAGGAGAGGTATTTCTGAAAGGGTGGCCAATCATTGTATTCCTTCCATCATTGAGAATTCCAAGAGAATCTAAGTCTATGTTTTCAAGAATGTTTTTCCCTGCAGAATCTTCAAATGAGCAGCCCCAAGCTGGTGAGTGGGCGTTAAAATCCCCGCAGATAATATAATCACCAGATATCTGTTGAGTAAGAGCTAGCCAATTGTTTTGACCTATGATCGTCCCTGGGGGAGCATATATAGATATGAGAGATATTTTTATTTTATTTAACATTATAATCTCAATCGCCACGACCTCAAAGTTTATGTTGGCGTGATTGATATTAATTTTTTTGTTGGGGATGGAATTTCTAATCATAATGGCAACACCGCCCCCGTGCATAGAATCAATTCTATCCTCTCTGAATACAGTGAAACCGGCTTTAAAATAATTATGAGATGACTTAAGCCAAGTTTCAGATAAAAGAATAACATCCAATTTTCTATCTTTGATTAATTTATCTAAGGATTCTTGATTTGCTTTTATAGAACGAGCATTCCATTGAAGAAATTTTATTTTATTTTGAATCAAATTGAATTCTTTTGATAAATGTATAAATAAACATAAATAAATTATTTATTTTATCAAGAATAGATAAACAATATAAATAAATATGAATTTTATGTCTATAAAATAAAAGTTGAAAATTAAAAGAAATTTCTTTATATTTTTAATTATAATTATTATTATTTATTTATATTTTTTCTTAAAATACTTTATAAATTGATAAGAGAAAAGTGAATTTCTGGAATAAATTAAGTAATTCATTATTTAGTAAAAACTTAAAAATGTATTCATGGATTCCCTTCATTGGGAATATTCGAAAATGTCATAGTATTATTAAATGTATTGTTATTCGCATTTATTGAAGAGGGATAATTAATCCCTTCTGCCGGAGAAAATGTGTCCATTGGGATAATTCTCTCCTCAATGTCTCTTTCCTGGGGATGAGAAGGATTTGGGGGCAAAGGAGATGTGCAAGTGTTGATTTGATTGTTAGGAAGAGTGAAATTAGGACCCTGTCTAGCGGGCGACGGTCTCCTAACGTTGGGGGCTCGAAATGTAATATGCTTTTTCCTATGAGGAGTGTCATTTTCATCAAGAGTTAAATTCCTTTTAGGTGGGGTAATGGAATTATTTTCCCTATATATAAGCGGAGGAAAGCTTTCCATATCAAAAGTAATTGGGCGAGTTGGGACAATTTTAAGGGACTCAGAAAAAGGTCTGTATTTCACAGTATTCAGAGCTTCAGTAAATGAGTAATTTTTTAATATCATGAGCTCTTTGATTTTTTTTTGTGTGATAAATTCAGGGCATTTACTGAGGTTTGTTGACAAGTGCTCACCCTTACAATGGACACATTTCGGCGAATTTGCATTCTCACAATCCTTCACATCATGAGAAAGGGAGCAGGAGCTGCACCGTAACTGCCCCTTGCAAAAGGGGGCCCGGTGCCCATAGCGTAAGCACTTTAGGCAGATTATGGGTTTGGGGATGAATGGGGTGACTTCTGTGATAACAGAATGGATCGCGATATGAGTGGGAAGACGCTGACTCTTAAATATTATTTTTACCGAATTGGTCTCGGCCAGGACTGGTGTACCGAGTTCATTGTCCACTTTGACAAATCTTTTCAACCTTTCGGCTTTAATTATCTTAAATGGCGACCTGCAGAAATCAGGATTAAGAAGATCGTCTATATCAAGTTCGGTGGTAAAATTCCTTATAATACCCGTTTTTGTCGTAAGGAAAAACGGAATATATACCATGAAATTATTAACTTCAAGAATTGGCTCAACAACAAAGCTATTGGCATCCACATGGGCTTGGAATTGTACCCTTAATTTAAATTTATTTATTCCAGTGATGCCTAGAATTGTGTGTTGATAAGCTTTCATTTTTTGAAAATAAATTTTCCAAAAACCATTGGGTGAATCGGTTTGAAATTGATTTAGGGACATATTAACATAATCGAGTGCTTTACTCAGTGGCATGTTTTCATCAAACAAAGGCTTACTATTCTCTTTTTGGAATTCTATAGACAAAGTAAGGGCCCTGGTCCGTTGAACTATAACCATTTATAGAAGGAAGCCCAACTTGGGTCGCTCCTTCGGAACTTGTAGTTTCGGGGAGACCCTCCCCCTGAATCTGCCATCGTGACTGAGGCTCTGCCTATCCAGCGAGGGGCCTCATACAATAAAATAATAGATAAATGTGGATACCAACAAAAAAAATAAGATATAAATAATAAAAAAAAATAAATAAATAAAAATAAAGATTAGAAGATAATAGTTCTTCAAAAAGAAAGAAAACAAATAATCTTATCTGTTCCCGATAAGGTAGATGTTGTCCGGCCCACGTTCGCACTTAAAGAAATAACCAAATACACGACCTCTCTCTATGCTAGCTGAACTCAGACTGTGAGAAGGAATATATTGTACACAATTTTCGAAAATTTTAATAAATTAAAAAAAAAACGCCATTTAAAATTAAAAATCTGCTGAAAAATAAGCCTGTTAAATACACCTATAATTCAAGGCTCAAATAGTTTAACTTCCCTGAATATTTGTCATTTTTATAAATTTTTTTTATTTTATACCCATAATTTTAATGTATTATTTTGTTTTTATTATTGCTATTGTCTTATTTTATGTTATTATAATGTGTATTATTTTGATTTTTAGTATTAATATTTATAATGTATTATGTTATATAAATA
>JALMQS010000117.1:14021782-14194250 GCA_024734495.1 Forficula auricularia | reverse complement strand
TGCTCTCACTACGCATTTATTCATGATACATTCCGGGGAAAAACCTTTTGGCTGTGATCATTGTAAAAAACGCTTCTCCTATAAATCTGCTCTCACTACGCACTTAAGGATACATTCCATAAAAAAGCCTTTTTGTTGTCCTCATTGTGACAAAGGCTTCTCACAGAAATCTCATCTCACATCGCATTTAAGGATACATTCCGGGGAAATGCCTTTTGGATGTCCCCATTGTAAAAAACGCTTCATCCGGAAATTTACTCTCACTAAGCATTTAAGGATACATTCCGGGGAAAAGCCTTTTGCCTGTGATCAGTGTGAAAAATGCTTTTCAGATAAATATACTCTCATACAGCATTTAAGGATACATTCAGGTGAAAAGCCTTTTGGATGTTCGCATTGTGAAAAACGCTTCTCACAGAAAAATTATCTCACTACGCATTTCAGGATACATTCCGGTGAAAAGCCTTTTGCCTGTGATCAGTGTGAAAAACGCTTTTCAGATAAATCTCATCTCACAAGGCATTTAAAGATACATTCCGGTGAAAAGCCTTTTAAATGTACTGAGTGTCTCAAAAGATTCACACAAAAAGGATCTCTCGATAGCCATTTACTGATACATTCTGGGGTGAGACCCTTTAGCTGTGATCATTGTGAACAACGCTTCACAGAAAATTCTCATCTCACAGTCCATTTAAGGATACATTGAGGGGAGAAGCCCTATAAGTGTGGTCATTGCACAAAAGCCTTCACACGAAGGTCAAATCTCAAAACTCATTTAAAAATACATTTTAGAAATTATTGAAAATTTTTCAGATTCATTTTAGATTCACAAATAATTTTAAATCTTCTCATCTTAATTTCTTTAAATTCATGACGAGTGTATTATTGATTAAGTTGTAATACTCAATAGAATGTTAGATTTGTCACTTGTAGTATTTTGTTCGACGAATACTTTATTTTTTTCTCTGATTGTATGTTTTTTAGAGTGGCCTTAAAACAATAATATTTTTAAAATTCTTGTGGTAGATGAGGCTTGTAAAACCTTGAAGACTGGTGGATTGTGTTCGTTAAAGAAAAATTACTTCTTATTTCTATATTTTAACATTTAATTTTTCAGAAAAAATTCAGAAGAGACGTTTCGGCGGATATTATCTCGCCATCTTCAGTCTAAAGGCAAAAAACAAACATTCAATTACAATTTTGGACATAACTCAACCTCACATTACACAATTGTTTACATATTCATTGTGCTTACAAGACATTTAAATAAATTGCATGAATTACTTTGATATTTTTTAATATCTTTTCATTATTTTTTAGATTTTGTTAAAAATTAAAAAATAACGTTTTATTTAAATCTAAAAAATTCGTGTTGATGGGATGTATAGAATTAAACATATGATCACATGGCGGTCTAAATGATGAGTTTTTATGGATTGTATGCAAGGGACATAATTCATAGAGAATTTTAATAATCAACTTTATGTGTTATATAACCATGTAAAATAAACAATATATTTTTAAAAATATTGAAAAAATGTCTGTTTTTTCGCCTTTAATCAATTTTTCTCTCCATTAAATCGCAAATTGATTCCTGCCTTTTACTGTCTCCTAATTCCCTAGCAGCTTCGCGGTATTCTGCCTTCAATGTTAAATAAAACCTTTATAATTTTAAAATCATTATACATATATTTAATTTCTTTATTTTTATTTTCTATATAAATTTAAATTTATTCACATTGACATGTTTATTTTTATTCCACCAATAAAACCCAGAATTAGATTCTTTACACGTTTACAGTAATCAAATGAATTGATATTGAACAACTAAATAAACAAGAAATCAGATCATTCTAGGCTGAAAACCTTCCTAGCTATATTCATCATATTTCATAATTTTCATTGATAAAGGAGAATTTCTCCCGAAACGGTTAAACGTTTTGAGATTGTTTTTATAAAATAATTGTATTTATTTAATAAGAAAAATAATCATTAAATTAATTCAATATAAGTCTATATGCTTATTTGCATCAAGCAGATGACACAGTCTTTAATATGCAAATATAATAATACAAGGTGTACAACTTTGCTTCGGCCGTTTTTCTCCCAAAATTTGAGGGGCTTTAATGAAAAAATATTGGTTACACCTGTATCATTCAAAGTATTTTCCATCGCTGGCCACTACTTTCTTCCATTTTTCTGGCAGCATACGCATACCACTTCGGAAGAATGCTTCATCATTTGAGGCTATCCACGAATCGACCCAATTTTTAACCGACTTCAAAAAAGGAGGAGGTTCTCTATTCGACTGAATTTTTTTTTTTTTTTGTCAAATGTTACCTCATATCTCCGCCAATTGTCAACCAATTTTGAAAAAATTTTTTGCATTGGGTCCAGTCTAGCTTCGATTGGTCCCATGTTTTTTTCGTTTTTTTCATAGGTATTAGACCTTTTTTATTAGTTTTGTTTAGACCCTAACCTCTTTGTTTTATGAACCTATTTCGATGGTTCTTTTTATCCGATAGGGGGTGTCTTAGTGATGGTGCCATATTAATTTGATCAAGTTCTGATGATATGATCACTATTAATAACATCACTAAAAAGAGAAAAATAAAATAATTTTAAGAAAAAAATAAAAACCGACTTCAAAAAATTTAATAAAAACATATACCTTTTATGAATCGCACTCGACGGATCTTACTTAGTACGTTTGGCGGGTACGTAGCTCGCTTATAGGTATAGTTGTTGGTACCGACTTCAAAAAGTAATTTCATGTTAATATTTCGTCGTTTAGTTGTAACTAAATAAGATAATAATTATTTTATACCTTTTAGTGTATTTTATTTGTTGCATTTAATTTTTTGAAGTCGGTTTTATTTTTTCTTAAAAATTTTTTTGGTATCTTCATATATGATGTGAAGTGCTGCTCAGACAGGCCATGCGCCATCGATCGAAACAAGTGGACATCAGAAGGAGTAATGTCTGGTGAATATAGCGGGTGGGATAAAACTTTCCAATTAAGTATCTCCAAAAAGGTTTTAACCGATTTTGTGAAAAATCGGGATTCAACGTTTCTCGGCGTCAGTTCATATGGAACCCAATTTCCTTGTTTTAGAATCATTCCCAATGATTTCAACCAATCTGAAATTGCTTTTTGAGTCACTCCTAATGTATGTGCAAGTTCCTTTCTAGGGTTTGGCACCAATCTTTGTCTGATAATGTTTTTTAATGACTTTTCTTTATCTTCGATGTCGAATTCACCCTTCTTAAACTTTTAGTCTCCTCACGTCAACCTCTCTCACTTAAAGCAGCCTCAGCTGCAAATTTTATCAAATTTGAAGAAGTAAATCAAAAGCTCCCGCAAATGACGCTTATTCGGCTCAAAACTCGATATTTTCGCACACAACAAAATATAATATACTGATGAAAATTCACTAAGATTTCAAGGTTATTTTGTTAACATATATACAACCTTACGATAATTAAGTTTTAATTCTGTCAATTTTAATCATAACTTTACTGGTGGGACCAGCTTTGTCAAACGGCGGAAAATTATTTGTACATCTTATAAACCAAAACGATCATTTCTTTTTGTATTTTATAAAAAAACAAAAAATGTTTATCAATTTACAACTAGTACAAAATAATATTAAATGTAATCATCCTTCTTGTAAATATTATATATCTATTTCACTCATACTTTGATAACAAATATCAATTTCTTGTTTGTTTTTATTAATATACTTACATTAAAAATTATTATATTAATATAATTTAGTTGGAGTTTTCTTAAGTGTTGTAATATTTGACCACGCACTCTCTAATGAAAGGAATGTTTAATTAATTTGATTTCCAATGGAGTTTTCAGATCAGTCCTCCAGTTCAACCAATCCAAGGACTGTCTATCAGCAGTTTGCATGAAATCTCTCGATTTATTCTCTAGCCGCTTTTCGCCAACTATTGTCTACTGATGCCTTGTGGGGGCCTTTCTTTTTTCTAAAATAAACCACCTGTTTTAAAAGCCGATTCTAGTCATTCTTTACGTGGAAGCGAACAATATTTTGCCGTCGCCCACCTTAAGAATAATAATCGTGTAGTATATCTAGTGCCGTATACACGAGGGGGGGGGGGGGTTCAGACCCCTCCCCAGAAGTCAGACCCTATATATCTGTCAAATCTTTAGTTAAGTAAACGGCAATAATGAAAAATACCTTTTGGCGTTGGGAGGATATGGGTTAATGCTTTTATTACGACTTCCCATTGAACATACTAAAGTCAAAATATGTTGCTGCATTCTATGAAAAAATGTATACTTTTTCAGTTGTTTGCCTATATCTCGGCAACTAACGCTGATATTAAAAAATCTTCAGATAAAAAAAATATATTTTATTAAATTTCCTATAAGAAAACCATATTAACACATCTTTTCTATATCCAATACTTTAGCTCTAATCCGAGGTTGAATGAGAAAATTTTCTGAAGGTGTGCTAACGAGGTCGATCTCTGACTAGCGGGGTGCATTATACAGGGTGTTCTAAATTGATGCCAAATATTTTAAGGGTTGATTTTTCAGCAAAAATTAACGGGGGTCTTTCATATAATTTTTGTTCAAAATCCCTTCCCGTCCAAGTTACAACCCTGCAGCCTAACTTTAGAGAGTTAAAACTTGGAGGGGAAGAGGAATTTTGAACAAAAAATTATATGAAAGAAACCCGTTAATTTTTGCTGAAAAATCAACCCCCTAAAATATTTGGCATCAATTTAGAAACACCCTGTATAATGCGCCTGCTAGTCAGAGAGATCTTTAAATCGACATCGTTATCAGACCTTCAGAAAATTCTTATCTATTCAACCTCGGATTAGAGCTAAAGTATTGGAAATAGAAAAGAAAATATTAATATGCTTTTCTTATAGGAAATTTAATAAACTATATTTTTTACCTGAACAATTTTTTCGTATCACTTTTAGTATAGGCAAATAATTGAAAAAGTGAACCCTTTTTCAAGATTTCGGATCGAGACCAACAGATTTTGAAGGAGACTTTTAGTATAATTTGTTCACTGGGAAACCTAATAAGCATGCATACCAAAACTCAGAACTTTACCGATTAATATTTTTTTTTTCTAATTTAACTGCAGTATAATAATTATTGATATATAAAAGCAACGTATTTCTTTATTAGCCCATTATATAGAGGATCCAAAATGTGGTTCAGCTTACATGAATTCCAAGCATTTTTTTTCTACGATCGTTTGTATGGTGGAGTTTGCAAAAAATTCCAAGTTTGCGACCTCGAGAGTGTGGGGACAACTTTGGTGGCCGAAAAGCCTAGAAATTTTCGGAATTTTTTCAGTTTTTCGCTTATAGGTCCATATATTTTGTAAATAACCATCCTATAGTAAATTAAAGAGGATAAAATTTTCGAGACGATTAAAAAAATTGGTCTAGTATTTACTCATGGACATGTGGCAGGAGTATTTATTGCTCGATGCGCAAATAATTGTAAAATGAAAAAAAAATCTGGAAATAAAAACATTTTGTCCAAAAAAAAAACAACAACTAGTAGAATCCCTCCCCTGAACTAAGTTCTGGCTACGCGCTGAAATTATGTACATTTTACTAGCTATAATTAGAGCACAGATATTTAAAATCACACTCGCAAATGGCATTCAAGAAATTTTGAACAGGTGTTTGCATTTCGCCTGTTGACAAGTTACAACCTGTTGGTCGTATTGTGGTTGCATCAGCTAACATACTAACATTTTGTGCCTTTTTCTGTTGGCACCACAACGCATAGTGGTCAAACAACATGAAAGTCATTTTTGACAATTTCTTAGTATTCTAATGAGTAAACGAGGAAAAAAATTAGCGCCCCAAAATAGGTAATAATTCGCACAAATACAATTTCTAAAGTAATATTTAGTACCAATGAAAACTATTTGAAATTAAAGAGAATTACCTCTCTCTGATCTTTTATATTCAATCATGAGAATATTTGAATTATTTAAGTTACTCTAATAGATTGACTATTTTTTTTCTTTTTTGATTTAGTTTTACTTGGAATATTGTCCCAAATCACTACACTACTGCCATCTGGAGATTAGAAATTGAAACTCTCATCTATTGTTTGAAGAATCCATTAGGCCATTTTCTTCTTAATCAGTTACTGGATATATTTTAATATTAAACAATTTCTTTGTTATTTATTCAATTAAAAATATTTGCAAGATATAATTAAGCATAATGGATACATTTAGAATTGTTGATATTAATAAAATACTCAACAATCCAAACAATTATCCTATTCATAAAGGTTAGTAGGTTATGTTTAATTTAACATATAATTTAAAAATATCACATTTAGAGAATAATTACTATCTATTTGTATTACATATTAATTAAAATATAAGCTCTTTATCTCTCATGAGGGACATTCAAAGATATATTAATCTAAAAGGGAGAAAAATGAGATTATTTAATTAAGGTGACCAAATTTTTACAATGAAAAGTAAGTAGGACACAAATTGAACGAAAAAAAAACATTTTC
This sequence comes from Forficula auricularia, assembly GCA_024734495.1. Lineage (NCBI taxonomy): Eukaryota > Metazoa > Arthropoda > Insecta > Dermaptera > Forficulidae > Forficula > Forficula auricularia. Next base: position 14,187,703 of record JALMQS010000117.1, on the reverse strand, counting down.
TTCATTGCAACAATAATAAACTTTAATTTTATAAATGCAGAGTAAAAACATTTCTAGCATTTTATATTCTTATTATTTTGACATGCCTATTAATTTTTATTTAAATGAGTACTTTTCCATTGAATGAATATTTTTTATCAATGTATCTATCATCCATGGTCGTACCGAGGGGGAGGCAGGGGATGCGCCCCACCCCTGCGCTTAGGCAGCTGCCGAGCTGCCCCTGGACCCCTCCTGTTTCCCATACATTAGCTGGTATATTATGTGCTGAGGCCTAAATACTGTTTTATTTATGAAATTGTCGACGAAAGTATAAGTATAATTTATAGGTATTTCAAAACTCATATTTGAGTCACCTTATTATAGTTATAATTAAATGAATTAGCTTTTAAAATTGGTGCCTCCCTAAAATACCCAAAACCTTTGATTAATTTAAAATTACTTGAAATTAATATTGAAAATAAAATAACGTGGTTACCGACATCCCCGAATTTATCATACATTTTAATTACATAATACTTCATCTTTTTCGATTTAGAAATATTTAAATTTGATTTTGATTTAAATATCATGTATAAATCTTCATATTAAAATTTAAAATTTATTTAAATATTACGCTCCCCACCTTCTGGTCTATCACGTGCCAAAACTACAGGCCTAATTATTCCCCCCACCCCTCAAAAACATGTTGCTCAATTTATTAGGCCGTTTGCGGAAAAGTTGCCACCTATAAGTGAATTCATGTGTGTGAAATTTGAACTTCCTACGATGCAATCTTAAGGTGCCCCTTTGCCACCACGAAAATTTAAGACTTTTTTCTGATTTTTGCTAATAACTCGAAAAACCATGCATTCTACGGAAAATTTTATTTTACTCAAAATGAAAGAAAGATAGAATTTCGCGTTGAATATCCTACGGGAAATCGACCAAGCTTAAGCGTTGAACCACAATCGATCGTCAAAGATAGGCAGTTTTTACCAACTTTGTGTAAAAGTAAATTATCTCATTAGGTGATCACAAGAAACCACATTTCGAATTTCCGCGCTCATCCTCAAAAATTGGAAGAGATGTTTCTTGTGATCACCTAATGAGCATAATTCAATTTACGATCGATTGTGGCTAAACGGCTGAAGCAATTTTAACTTATAAGTAGATTATTCGACGCTTAATGTTATGCTCTTTCAAAATATAATTTGATTTAGCCGAGATTTTGTATTATAAATGGACTTTGTATTAGGCAACTTTTCCGCATAGGCCCGTTTCAAATTTTTGATTTTAGTTTTACTCCACCATACTAATCATCAAGCGAGTGTTTTCGCCGATATACGTGTCCTATTTGGACTTGTTATTATCCTCATTGGAATCGAGGTTTAGCCAAGTTCAATCGCCGGCGTTTGCTCTATCGTTGTTATACCCTGCATGGCAAAAATTACAGCTCCAAATTTAAAAATTTGAATGGAAGAAATCTCCAAATTTTATGAATTAGAGGAGATTGCGTCAGAAGCCGAGCTGTGCCGATTTTTTAGGACAAAAAACAAGGAGAATCTCAAAATTTTGGAGTTAACTGACCCTGAAAATGTGTGACAGCATATCTCTGTCGCATCTGACCTGTCTTGGAACGAACATATCTCCTCTGTGGCGAAATTTGCAGCAAGGAAGATTGGCCACTTATTCATGTCCAAGCGATTTTTCACGCTCCTACATCTTCTCACCATCTACAAGGCCCAAATCCGCCCCTTGTCTCGAATACGGCTCTCATCTGTGGAGAGGAGCCTCAAAATATTCTCTTGCTACCCTGGATGCAATTCAGAAACGAGCCGTCAGGCTAATTGATGACTTGTTTCAGCCTCCATCTTTCACAGCACTTATAATCTTCAAACCTTCAAAAGCCGAGTGCATAAACAATTCCGCTGCCCCCACCCTCTCACTTAATCATCCTCCTTTCTTCGGTAATGCAAGGGTCTTTTCGAGATCCATAGGGGTTGCATCTTTAATGGGTGCGCCCCTTCTGCATTCGATGGGATTAAAAAATAGAATATCCGGGAGAAACCACCTAATATTTCACAAATAAGTTCACATCACGAGCAATTTAAAATTCAACCAGAAAATTAAATTATCCGTCTAGTAAATTGTTTGAACAACTTTATAATTTAAATTATCTATGATTTTCGAATTAATAAACTGTTGTAAAATCTATTGCTGTACAAATAATTAATGGACTTTTCTCGAAGTAAAAGAGGGAAGGGGATTTATATAGAAGGGGCCACACACTATAAAATAAGAATTCTCTCATAATACTAAATATTAATTCATCTGTAGAAAATATTTATTATAAATGTCAGATTCATGTAAAATTAGTTGTTTTTTTTTTCAATAAATGATAAATCTTAGATAGGGATTCTACGATATAATTTTGATAAGTAATTAATAGAGATTGTGTTTTGGAACAACGTGAAACAACCTAATAAAAAGATAAAAGTAAATAAATATATGCGAAATATTCATATACTATGAGTTTTGTTTTCTAAGTTACTTGTTTCACTTTAAAATTTATGATAAGGTTTATAATTTAAAATGAATTGTGTTTAATTTCAGGGCCACTTCATCCATGCTGCTATTGTAGCATGATGTTTATCAGCGAAGCATTTTTAGAAAAACATCAAAACAAATGTATTCATATGAAAATATCCACTATATTCAAAAATCACCTTAATATTAATGGATTAAAAAAAGGTAAAATTAATCTTTAATATCCAGTGAAATCCATTCTGAAAAATATTTAACATTTTCTAATTCATTCAGGTCGGAAATATTTTCATTGTACAGAATGTGAAAAGAGATTTAAATTCAAATCAAGCCTCAATCGACATTTGCTTATACATTCCGGGAAGAGACCCTTTGGATGTCCCCATTGTAAAAAACGCTTCTCAGACAAATCTAATCTCACTGCCCATTTAAGGATACATTCCGGTGAAAAGCCTTTTGGATGTCCGCATTGTGAAAAACGCTTCTCAGACATATCTGCTATCACAAGACATAAAAGGATACATTCCGGTGAAAAGCCTTTTGGATGTTCGCATTGTGAAAAACGCTTCTCAAACAAATCTAATCTCACAAAGCATTTAAGGATACATACAGGAGAGAAACCTTATAGTTGCCCCGAATGTCCCAAAAGATTTTCACAAAAGAACCATCTCGATAGCCATTTGTTTACACATACAGGAGAAAGGCCCTTTAAGTGTGCTTATTGCTCAAATGCATTCGCACTAAGGTCAAATCTCACAACCCATTTAAAAACACATTTTAGAAATTCTTGAGAAATTTTCAGATTCATTTTATATTCACAAATAATTTTAAATCACCTTTTAATTCATTCAATTTCCAGACGAGTGTATTTTTATTTGAACATGTTAATTTTTAAGTTTTAATTCTGGATAGAATATTATATTTACCCCTTCTGCTATAATTTTTTGAGTAATAATTTATTTTTCTCTCTCATTATATGTTTATTAGGGTGGCTGTTAATCAATAATATCTTTACAGCGCCTCAACATTGATAAGAAATAACGTAAAATTGATGTGAACTTTTCTTTTTTCTAAAATTGATTAAAAGTGTCAAGAAGACTTTCAGGGTTTTTTTCTGTATTCCCGCGTATTTGTCGAAGAGTGCGTTTTTTTATACATTTATTGAATCCTCTATGACTTATTTTCTATCCGCATATTTCATAAAATCTATATAACGTAACAATCTGCCAAATTCATCAATTCATGGATTATTTTGAAGGGCTTTTATACCTTCTTCTTTTTTTTTTTAGATTTTATTAAAAATTACAAAACTAACTTCGATAACGGTAGTATGATGTTTTTATATTAATTAATTTTTTGTGTTAAAATGTGGGAATTAAAAACCTTGAGAACAGGCGAGAGAGTATTTGCCGAAACATGTTGCAGTGGGTAAAATGATATTTGGGATGTTGGTTTGGGATTTATTTTGGTGGTGGGTGTATTCTCAGGGTTTTCTCTCTTAGTGCTTTCTCTCTGAAATTGAATGAATTTTCTGTGAATTTACTTTACTATTTTTAGTGTGAAAATTAATAAAAAAATTGGTTAAGAATGAAAAAAAAAACAAATAAAATTATATGGAAAGGAAGGATGTGAACTTTTCAATAATAATAAAGATGTTGGTTAGAATTATTTAATATATAATAATGTGAATTTAAATTTATCGTTACTTGATTTTAACAGAAACAGAAGATTTATTAGAGAAATTCGTTTGATTATTAAAGTAGGATTGTTACACTCCTTGATGGCGGAATGGATATGATCGCCTTTTAAATCTTCTCGATTACAGCAATTTCTCCTTGGTAATAATCCGCTTCCCAGGGATGATCCTGTTTTGGCTGCTGTCCCTTTTGACACCGCTTTATAGCTCCGGTACCAATTATTTGATATGTAGGCGCACTTAGCAGGAGTTGGCGGCATCTAGTTCAAATAGCCGGTGTGTAATAAGTTTCTTGGACCACGTCGGGTTTTATTCTCGTAGTGAGTGAGCTCCACCCGGAATTTGGACACAAGAGAGCTTAGATGCTGAGAGGAAGATAGTGTATATATTCAGAGAGAATGAATGTGTGGAGATCTGTCCTCAATGAATGTAGAGTTGTATCGAAAGACTCTCTCGCCTTCTCTGAATGTCTTGACTCTCCCTCTCTTTCTCCAATTCCTTCTCTTTCTACTTCGTTCTCCTGTTATTCTCAAGCAATGGTTTTTTAAGTAAAATTTTATTATTATTTATTTTTCACTGAAAAAGAGATATAATTAAACAATTCTTAAGAGGTTCACCCCAAGCAATGCATTGTACTCAATTTCTATGTAAATTCAAATTTCACTCTATCCTTTACTATTAAATTTTGCTAATAATCTATATTTAGGCTAATCTATTGAACAAAAGAAATTATTATTAAGTTATTTTTTTTTTTTTAATAAATTAAATTTAAATAAAAATTTTATATGTAAAACTAAAAATAATAAATATTATTTTTACCCTTATATTCCAACTCTCGCCTTTTGCAATTTCTTTATACAATATACTTCTTTTTTCTCTTTTTCTAAATATATATTTGCTAAGGACAAGAAGAATTCGGGTTTATTTAACAGCCTTATTTATTCTCCTTACGAGAACATCTTATCTGTTCTCAAGGTTTTTAATTCATTTTACTTCTTTCATAAAATGCAAAAATTCAATAAGTCTTTGAAACTTGGTATATTAGTCATTAAAAGCATAATAAAAACTGTTAAAATTTGAAGACGATTTACCACACCAAACATGAAATAATTGCAATTAAAAATGCAATTTTTTACATATGGTAGATTGGGAAAGGTGGGAGAAATGATCATTATTTTATTTTTTTCATTGAAGGACTTTCACCATCTTGATGAAAAACTAATATTTGTTAGAATAATATATTCGGAGTAATTTAAAAAAAAAATTGAATTTATTTACCACGTAGCTTTGATAAAAAAAATAAAAAAAATATATATTTGCGCGATTATTTTTAGTGGAGGGGATATAAGAACAATCGCTTGGAAAGGATCCATTCATAAAGAGGATATAGTAGTGTGACAAGTACAGTCACGTTAAAAAAACATTACCTAAAAATTTAGTACCGTTCATATGTATAGAGTGGTTACGAGGCTAAAACTTTTTGTGTGTATTGTCGCGAAAGATCTTAACGCGTAGTTTAGTTTCCCCCTGATATAAATAAACTTTTTTTTCATATAATTCTCTGTTGTGCAACAACCTCGCCTTCACCATGAGTAACTAAGATGTCTCAAGATAATAAACTCACCCGGTATATCTTGTTTAAAAACTCTATCAAAAACAATTCTCTTTAATATGTTAATTATTCTTTATTATATTAATAAGTTGTTGTAGAGAAATAAGGACAATTTCAGATAACTTCTGATATTCCCCTTCCAAATTTTTTTTATTTTCCAAATCACTATTTTAATTTCGAACTTGATGACAGAATGTCGAAAATTAGTTAGGATATTATCAGCCCTGTCTCTTGAATGGATGGCCATCGATTTGCAAAGAAAAAATACACTTGAGATTTTGAGTTATGTGTGCCATTTAATCAGCCTTCCATCGCCTCTTGCATTGTAATATGTAGAAATGATCTTGGATATTTCGCAGCTGCCAACTTCGAAACGATATTAAATAGATAATTCTTGAGTGCACCAACCGCGCCTTCACCATCATGAGTAACTAAGATGTCGTTGGAGAGTCCTGTCGAGCGTAGCTCATTCCCAGATACTTTATGCAGCTGCTGTGTGGCACCCAGTATGCGAAAATTAAAAAGCTATTAAGTAAAGTAGCCAGGATCCAAAGACAAATGTGTATTAGGGTGTGCTGTGCATATAGGACAAGATCATATGATGCAATTGGAGTTATCGCGGGAATCCCACCAATAGAACTACTGATTAAAGAAAGAAAATAAACCTATTACGGGGACAGTAAAAATCTAGCAAGACAACGCTTAGAAGCAAGATGGCAGACCAAATGGGACAATGCAAAACATGGACGTTGGACCAGGCGCCTCATCCCCGACTTAAGCCCATGGATCAATAAAAAGCATGGGAAAGTCGACTATTTCTTTACCCAAGCCCTCTCAGGGCATGGAGGTTTTAATAAATATCTATATGATCGGGAGAGAGCGGATTCTCCTAATTGTTTCTACTGTGGCGAGGAGGATGAGGCCGAACACACCCTGTTCGCATGCGCGAGGTGGGAACTGTTACGATAGATTCAACAGGAAAACCTTTTGATGCAGCAAACCTGATGGTAGGTCTGCTGGAATCTGAAGCCCACTGGTAAATGACATATACGCTTGTGCGGCTCATCATAGAGGCAAAGAGAAACAAAGTCCGGTAAGAGCTAGGCAGCCATTGTACTGAAGTAACGCGAGAGCGGTTCCAGTACAATGGGCAAGAGAAAAGAGGAGAGTAAAAAAGTCGGTAGGAATCCGACACTACCCTGTTCGGATCCCGGGTGTCTATGCTAGATTTTCCATCCTCTATAAAAAAAAAGATAATTATTTTGATTATTAATTTAATCGATGGACATAAATAATCAAAATAATTCTTTAATATATTAATCAGAAAATTATTTAAATTCATTATTTCAACACAGAAATATATAAATTCGGATATTATTATTACTAAATATCTGACAAAAATCACCTGCAATCGATTCGCGACTGAATCAAATATAGGAATACTTATGGTTAACCTTGTTGTGCAAAATACACAAAAAATATCTGTTTTTTCGCTTTTAATCAATTTTAGTCGCCATTAAATTCCAAATCTAGCGTTTTTCTGCCCCCACATTCTCTAGCCGTTTAGCGATGATTCTGCATTCAATATCCAAATAAAACATTTCTAATTTTAAAATATTGATATTTTTCCCATCAAATTTATAATTATTTAAATAGACATATTTATTTTATTTCATGAACAAAACCGAAACGGTTAAATTTTTTGAGATTGTTTTAATAAATAAAAGATTTGTATTTATTTAATACCGAAATCAATCAATAAATTTTTTCAATATAAGTGATATGTTTATTTGCATCAATCAGATGACACACTCTTTGATATACGATTATATAATAATAATTAATCAGTATATTATTATTTGAAACAATTTACAACTAATCCAGAATTATATTATGTAATTATCATTGTAAAAATTATATATGTAGGTATTTCACTAATATTTTGGTTCCCAATATCAAATAGATATATATATTTTTTAAAAATAAATAATAAAATTTTATTATATTAATTTAATTATATACCTATTGTTTGTCTTTAATAGGTATAGATTTATAAGTTTATATCTACAGGTGGCGCAAAGAAACGGGAAAATTTGAAATAATTAGAAAAAATGAAGGAAACTTACAAAACTTTATTTGATGGTGAAAATGTATTCTACAATAGTAGAAGTTCGAGAACTTGGGCGGGGCGCCCCGTTCACCAGACCTCTCAGTCCGTGGCTACTTACTAAATAATAATACTAATAATACTAACTTAATAAATATTAAGTGAAGGAAAGAAAGGGCAGGATATATTATAAAGTGGGTGGCCACATCAGAAAGTCTCAGTCAAAATTGGAAATATGATGATAAGGGGGGGGGGGGGGGGGCTTATCAATTTCTTCATTTTTTTTAAGGGTATATAATTAATGTTTTTTCGAGTTTCTTTGATGAAATTATAATTTTCTATCAAATACTCTACTAGAATTAAGTATAATCTCCTCGAAATTCAAATATTTATTTTCTAAAAAAATTGAAATCTGAAAATAAGGGGGGACCCTTATCACTTTCTTCATTTTTTTCCAAAGTATAAAAAGAATAAAATTTTATAATTTTTTCATTAATATATCAAAGAATAATTGATATATCAATGAGAATTTTGACCGCGCTTATTTGAAAAATATATCGCGAGGACTACTGCGGATTACGCTATTGGAGTCTGCAGAGTCTTAAGTCTGGACCAAGAGAAAATGATGTGATCCATTAAGCTACAATCGAGAGATAAATATAACATCTGAGATTTCAAATTCATTTCCAGATCCATCCGAATGTCATGCGGGCTATACACGAAATGACGTTGGATTGTAGCTAAATGGATCACATCTTTTTCTCTTGGTCCAGACTCCAATAGCGTAATCCGCAGTAGTTCCGCCATAAATATATTTTTCAAATAAGCGCGGTCAAAAACAATTCTCATTGATATATCAATTATTCTTTGATATATTAATGAGAAAAATTATAAAATTTATTTAACATCATTATTTCAAATTAGAAATATATAAGTTCACATATTATTATCAATTAATATTTGACAAAATTCCCTACATTTGATTCGCGATTGAATCAAATATAGAAAACATTCGATTTATAAAGAATGTTTTTTTATTCAGTACTCATGAAAACTATTTATTTGAAATTGAAGACAATAATTAACTATCTGATATTTTATATTTAGTCATGAGAATGTTTGAATTTTAATAAGTATTTGAAATGTTTTTATCTACTTTTTTCACTTAGTTTTCTTTGAATATTGTCCCAAATCACTACACTACTGCCATCTGGAGATTAGAAATTCAAACTCTCATCTATTGTTTGAAGAATCCATTAAGCCATTTTCATCTCAATAACTGTCATTTGATAGATTTTAATATTAAACAATTTGTTTTTTGTTTATTCAATTAAAATATTTGCAAGATATAATTAAGCATAATGGATACATTTAGAATTGTTGATATCAATAAAATACTCAACAATCCAAACAATTATGCTATTCATAAAGGTTAGTAGGTTATGTTTAATTTATCAAATAATTTAAAATATCCCATTTAGAATATAATTACTATCTATTTGTATTATATATTAATTAAAATATAAGCTATTTATCCCTCTATGAGGGACATTCAACGATATATTAATCTAAAGGGGAAACAATGAGATTATTCAATTAAGGTGACCAAATTTTTCTTCAAATTCTTATAGTACTCACCAAAATAAGACGAAAATGAAGAATACCATTTTTTGAAATTTCGCTTAGTTTTCAAGATATCCAGTTTAAAATATACTGTTTTTTGTATTTATTTTATTTTATTTTTCAGTTGTTTTTTTTATAGAAACCACGGAAACCGTAGTATCACGGGGGTTCCGTGTGGCGCCACTATCTGATGACGGGTTCTTTTAGAACTAGTCAAAATAAGTAGGAAAGTAAAAATAAAATTTTAAACTACAAATTTGAACCGAAATTGAGTTTATGGACTGTGATGTCTCAAATTGTCTCAAATGAGGGCCAGTGGGCGTTGGCAATTTTCACTTTTAGAACTTTTCATAGGTTCGGTTCTATTCATCATCTCGGTTCATTTAGATAAAAAAATGGGTTCCCTAACAAACTTTGAAAGGTTCGATTAAGATATATTCAGTTCGGCTCGGTTCGGCTCTTATATCTTCATTTCGGGCTGGTTTTTACGTGATTAGGTTGGCTAACGCCTAAATGCCAGCTCGAAATAAAGTTATAAGAGCCGAACCTAGCCGAACTGAATATATCTTAACCGAACCGGCAACGACTTTTACATATTCAAATTTTTTTGGGCATTTACTAATTATTTTTGAATATTCATTTTCTAAAAGTAGCGGCGCCACATGGAACACCCGTGATACTACGGTTTCCGTGGTTTCTATAAAAAACAATTGAGAAATAAAAGAAAATAAATAAAAAAAAACAGTATTTTTTAAACTCGATATCTTGAAAACTAAGCGAAATCTCAAAAAATTGTATTTTTTATTTCCGTCTTATTTTGGTGAGTACAATGAGAATCCACCGTCAGATCGCGGCGCCACAGGTACCGTAGAACTGCCTGATAAATGCATAGTAAAAACATTTCTAGCATTTTATATTCTAATTATTTTGACATCCCTATTAATTTTTATTTAAATTATTACTTTTCCATTGAATCAATATTTTTTGTCAATGCATCTATAATCCATGGACTACCATGGTGGGATGCAGGGGGGCTCGTCGGATCATGTTTCGTCTTGGAAAATGCTGGATATCTTCTAATCTAAAAGTTGGCTCAAGTAAAACTTCAAGACACAAGATTTCTTCGAAAATGAGACAAGAATCAAGTTTCTAGCATGAGTGGTTTTCATTTCATGAATGAAAACTGCAATTTTTTCAACCTCATTGCGGCACGAGTTACTGTTATCCAATTATTAAGGGCCGGTTCTATGTCAAAAGCATTTACTTTGCGACATACAACCGGCCCTAAGATGAATGATTAGCAATCTCGTTTTTTAGCCAATGGGTAACAATTCTAGGGGTTAGCGACGCAAAAATTGGTAGAGATGTTTCTTGTGACCACCTAATGAGCTTAATCCACTTGGTAAAAATTGCCTATTTTGACGATCGATTGTGGCTAAACGGCTGAAGCAATTTTAACTTATAAGTAGATTATTCGACGCGTAATGTTATGCTCTTTCATTTTGATAAGAGCAAAATTTTCGGTAGGACGCTTGATTTTCGGGTTATAAGCAAAATATAAAAAAGCCCAAAATTTTCGTAGTTTTTAGCACCATCCAGAAAACGTCAAAAACTCATATAACTCTTATTTGGAATGCTTAACGTCAATTAAAACTATTTCCGGATTGTTCATTGTGCATTTTTATTGACCAGCACGGCATGTTTTCGGTGGTTTTCAAAGAGAATTCATAAGTCAGCGTCAAAAGTGCATTCGCGACGAGACGGCGCAATACACACTTGAAGGGGCACCTTAAGATATAATTTGATTTAGCCCAGATTTTGTATTATAAATGGACTTTGTATTAGGCAACTTTTCCGCATACGCCCGTTTCAAATTTTTTATTTTAGTTTTTTCACTCCACCCTACTAATTCATCCAGCTGATTCATTAAGCGAGTGTTTTCGCCGATATACGTGTCCTATTTGGATTTGTTATTATCCTCATTGGAAGCGAGGTTTAGCCAAGTTCAATCGCCGGCGTTTGCTCTATCGTTGTTACACCCTGCATGGCAAAAATTACAGCTCCAAATTTAAAAATTCGAATGGAAGAAGTCTCCAAATTTTATGAATTAGAGGAGATTGCGTCAGAAGCCGAGCTGTGCTGGGTTTTTAGGACAAAAAACAAGGAGAATCTCGAAATTTTGGAGTTAACAGACCTTGAAAATGTGTGACAGCCTATCCATGTTGGGCGTCTCTGTCGCATCTGACCTGTCTTGGAACGAACACATCTCCTCTGTGGCGAAATCTGCAGCAAGGAAGATTGGCCACTTATTCATGTCTAAGCGATTTTTCACGCCCCTACATCTTCTCACCATCTACAAGGCCCAAATCCGCCCCTGTCTCGAATACGGCTCTCATCTTTGGAAAGGAGCCTCAAAATATTCTCTTGCTACCCTGGATGCAATTCAGAAACGAGTCGTCAGGCTAATTGATGATTCTATCTCCCAGCCTCCATCTTTCCCAGCACTTATAATCTTCAAACCTTCAAAAGCCGAATGCATAAACACCTACGTCTCCACCCTCTCACTTAATCAACTTTCCCTTCTCTTCGGTAATGCAAGGGTCTTTCGAGATCCATAGGGGTTGCATCCAGAAAATTAAATTTTCTGACTAGTAAATTGTTTGACCAGCTTAATAGTTTAGATTATCTATAATTTTCGAATTAATAAACTGTTGTAAAATCTATTCCTGTACAAATAATAGATGGACTTTTGTCGAAGTAAAAGAGGGAGGGGATTTATATAGAAGGAGCCACACACTATCAAATAAGAATTCTCTCATAATACTAAATATTAATTCATCTGTAGAAAATATTTATTATAAATGTCAGATTCATGTAAAATTAGTTGTTTTTTTTCTCAATAAATGATAAATCTTAGATAGGGATATAATTATGATAAGTAATTAATAGAGATTGTGATGTTGGCGCAACGTGAAACAACTTTAATAAATATAAAAGTAAATAAATATTATATGAAAAATTCATATACTATAAGTTAGGTTTTCTAAGTCACTTGTTTCACATTAAAATTTATGATAAGGTTTATAATTTAAAATGATTTGTGTTTTATTTCAGGGCCACTTCATCCATGCTGCTATTGTAGCATGATGTTTATCAGCGAAGCATTTTTAGAAAAACATCAAAAGAAATGTATTAATATGAAAATATCCACTATATTCAAAAATCACCTTAATATTAATAGATTAAAAAAAGGTAAATTTAATCTTTAATATCCAATGAATTCCATTCTGAAAAATATTTAACATTTTCTAATTCATTCAGGTCGGAAATACTTTCATTGTAGAGAATGTCAAAAGAGATTTAGATTCAAATCACAGCTCAATCGACATTTGCTGGTACATTCCGGGAAGAGGCCCTTTGGATGCCCCCTTTGTGACATACGCTTCTCACGTAAATTCTCTCTTACAACGCATTTAAAGATACATTCCGGTGAAAAGACTTTTGGATGTTCGCATTGTGATAAACGCTTCTCACGTAAATCTTCTCTCACAAAACATTTAAGGATACATTCCGGTAAAAAGCCTTTTGAATGTCCGCATTGTGAAAAACGCTTCTCAGACAAATCTGATCTCAACAAGCATTTAAGGATACATACAGGAGAGAAACCTTATAGTTGTGCTGAATGTCCCAAAAGATTTTCACAAAAGAACCATCTCGATAGCCATTTGCTTACACATACAGGAGAAAGGCCCTTTAAGTGTACTCATTGCTCAAATGCATTCGCACTAAGGTCAAGTCTCCTAAGACATTTAAAAATACATTATAGAAATCCTTGAGAAATTTTCAGATTCATTTTATATTAACAAATAAGTTGAAATCACCTTTCAATTAATTCAATTTTCCGACAATATTTTTATTTGAACATCTTAATGTTTAATTTGTTATTCTGGATAGAATATTATATTCATGCCTTCTGCTATAATTTTTCGAGTAATAATTTATTTTCCTCTCTCATTATATGTTTATTAGGGTGGCTGTTATTCAATAATATCTTTACAGCGCCCTCAACATCGATAAGTAAAATTGATTAAAAGTGTCAAGAAAACTTTCAGGGTTTTTTTCTGTTTTCTTATGCCGAAGAGTGCGTTTTTTATACATTTATGGAATCCTCTATGACTTATATTCTATGAGTATAATTTATAAAATCTATATAACGTAACAATCTGCCAAATTCATCAATTATAACCCTCATGGATTATTTTTAAATGCTTTTATATCTTCTTATTTTTTTTTTAGATTTTACTAAAAATTAATAAAATAACTTCGATAATAGTACTAAGATGTTTTTATATTAATCAATTTTTTATGTTAATATGTGGGAATAAAAAACCTTGAGAACAGGCGAGAGAATATCTGCCGAAACATGTCTCCAAGTTTTTCTAAATAAATATTTGCTAAGGACAAGAAGAATTCGTGTTTATTTAACAGCCTTATTTTTTCTCCTTACGAGAACATCTTAACTGTTCTCAAGGTTTTTAATTGCCTCATTTTAACACAAAAAAGTAAATTAATAAAAAAATAACTTTTTAATTAAATCTAGAAAAATCTTGTTGATCGAATGAATAGAATTTAAGATAGGAAGGACTTCCATGGCGGTGTTAATTGATGAAATTTTACCGATTTTAACGTTGAAAGGAAATAAGCATAGATTTTATAGATAAAATCCAAGGGATATAATTCATGGAGAATTTCAATAATCAACTTCATTTCTTATATAATCTTGTTTTGCGAAAAACAAACCAAATATTTGTGAAAATACTGAAAAAATGGCTGTTTTTTCGCCTTCAATTAATTAATTAATCTATTTATTCACTTAATGACGAGACGCCTCTTAGAGCAGAAAATACAGAAGAAACATTTGCAGTACGACTGGTATCTTTTTGAACAAGATACGTTATTAGATGTGTTTATATCTCTAATTAATAACATCAGCTAAAGCAACAAAAATACAAACAGAATATGTACATAATATCAGTGGCGTATACACGGGGGGGGGGGGGTTAGGGTTCAGAACCTCCCAGAGGCAGACCCTATCTATCTGTCAAATCTATAGTTAAGTAAACAGCAAAAATAAAAAATACATTTTGCTGTTGTGAAGATATGGGTTAATAGTCCAGTCAAATTAGACCAATTTTCGACAAAAAACATTAATCGGTATAGATCTGAATTTTGCTATTCATGCTTATTACGGCTTCTCATTGAACATATTAAAAGTCCCCGTCAAAATCTGTTGCGCTTGAGCCACAATCTTGGAAAAAATGTCCACTTTTTCAGTTGTTTGCCTATATCTCGGCAACTAAAGCTGATACAAAAAAATTGTTCAGAGAAAAAATATAGTTTATTAAATTTCCTATAATAAAAAGCATATTAACATTTTTTTGTATCTCCAATACTTTAGATGTAATCCGTCGTTAAATAGAAAAGAATTTTCAGAAAGTGTGATAACGATGTCGATTTAAAGATCTCTGACTAGCAGGCGAATTATACAGGGTGTTTCTAAATGGATCCGAAATATATTAAGGGGTTTTTTTTCAGCAAAATTAAGGACAACAAATAATTACCAAATAATTTTTTGTTCAAAATCCCTTTCTCACCAAGTTACAGCCAAATCTAGCATGGTTACCCCCTACGGCTGCAGCCCTAACTTTATAGGGTTTAAACTTGGAGGCAAAAAACTGAAAAAGTGTACCTTTTTTTCAAAATTGCTGATCGAGCGCAACACATTTTGAAGTCAACAAAATCTCCTAGAGAATGAGATAGAAATCAAGTTTCTAGGATGAATGGTTTTCATTTTATGAAGAAAAAACTGCGATTTTTGTAAAAAATTGCAGTTTTTCATAACTTCAACCTCACGGGTAGCCATTATCCAATTAAAATGACACTTTGTTTAAATTGTAGAAAATTTAATCTAGTTTAAAAATGTATAGAGTGATCTTTGTCCAAAACGTCCTTCATGGTCAAAATAGGAAAAAACGAAAAAAAGTGTGGGTTTTTGGGATAAGGGATCCGGAGGGCTGTTTTTTGGATCCTCATAAAAATTCTACTACTGGACCAATTTTTTTTTAAATTGACTCAAAATTTTGTCCTCTTTAATTTACTATAGGACGGTTATTTATAAAATATTCTGAAAATTTCGACGTTTTTCGGCCACCAAAAGCCCCCACACTTTCGAGGTCGCGAACTTAGATTTGGCATAAGTACCTACACCATACCAAACGATCCTAGAAGAAAAAAATGTTTTGTTGCAATTAATGTAAGCTAAAACCCCCCTATAGACTGGTAAATATGGACATGGATAGGGAGTATTTGTTGTTCGATGCTCAAATATTGTAAAATGAAAAATAAATATGTAAATTTAAATTTGGAAATAAAAACATTTTGTTCAAAAAAAAAAACTAAACTAGTAGAACCCCCCCCCCCAGAACTAAGTTCTGGCTACGCCCCTGATAATCTGACATATCGTTATTACACGTGGTTCTATCTCTAATTAATAAAATCAGCAAAAACAACAATAATACAAACAGAAAATGTGTATGACATAATATGACATGTCATTTTAACATCGATAATAATTCCTCAACTCATCACATATTCGTTCATTCATCATTTGATAACATTCCATATTTCATTCATTCACAGAGCAGAGATACAAAAGTCAAACACTATAATACAATTTTAGTCACCATTAAATCGCAAATCTGCCTTTCATTCTCTAGCAGCTTCGCCGATGATTCTGCCAAACATTTTGACATTGTCTTTATAAAAGAATCCTATTTATTTAATAAGAAAAAGAATCAATATCTTATTCTTATTTAAATATAATTGTTTAACTTTAATTGCATCAAGCAGATGACACACTTTTGATATACGATTGATATTAATAACGATCGTTTCTTATAAAAAAAGAAATTATGTGAACCATTTACAACTAATACAAAATTATATTAAATGTAATTAATCATTGTAAAAATAATATGTAGGTATATATATATATCTAAGTATTTCACTAATACTTGATAATAATTTGATATAAAAAATCAAATAGTTTTTTTTTAACAATATTATAATAAAATTGTTACAGTAATTTAGTTGTTTATTTTAGTAAAATAAATTTTGATTATAAATAGTTTCTTTAAATATAAATTAATAATTATCTATATAAGTTATATTTGTGACCTTAGCTTTTAAGTTTTTAAAAACTAAAGGGTACAAATACTCCAGGTGGTAGAGCTATTGGGTGTTGTGCTTGGATAGCTTTATTTATTAATTTAGACTTTTAAATCTAATGTGGGAACTGGATGTTTAGGAGATTTATTTGTTTTAATAAAATTTAAGAGTTTATTTAATATATTATAATTTTTAATGCACTTTTGGAGTTTAAGTTTTATAAAATGTTTATACACACGTAATATAGTTAATTTATAGACACGACACTGGTTGAACTATTTGAAGATTTAATAAAGTTTTAAAGTTTTTACTGGGTTGATGGAAGTTGATACGGGTTATACCGTTGCGGGTCAAACTAAATTATAGTAAGACTAACCCAGGTGAATCGGCTGAAGTATAAGATATTAAATGTGCGGGTTATACCGTTGTTGTAGGTCCAATAATTGAGACCACTACTCACAGCTTGTTCGGGGAGAGATTCACTGTCAAAGTATAACACGATTCGGTAGGAACTCGATCCTGCAGAGATTCCGCGCCTCGAACGATTCTACAGCGAAACAATTCTGAGTTCTCTGGCTGCGCCAGGTATCTTATATACTGTTTTGAGGGAGCTGAGCTTGCAATTATTATCACGTCATAATAAATGCAAGCTTGAACTTTTGAAGCATTTAACTTATATAGAGGGTGGGTCATAAAGATCTCCCACATTTTGAATAGGTATAAAAAAATGAAAAGATTTAACTAGAAAAAACTGAATATATTTTTGAAAAGAACATAAAATAAATGTTTTTTTAATGTGTTTTAAACATTATATCTGACAAATGGCGGCCGTCGTTGTCAATACATTGCTGGAGACGTTCCCTGAAGTTTATGATCACTCTCCGCGTTAGTTCAGGAAGAATAGCGTCGATTTCCTGTAGGATCCTTTCCTTCAAATCCTCAAGAGATTGGGGTCGATGTTTGAAAACCTGTAGTTTCAAAAGAACGGGACCACACCTCACACAGGTGACTTTTTCCTTTGGGGATTACTAAAGGAAAGGGTTTTAAAACGTCGACCTCAATCTCTTGAGGGTTTGAAGGAAAGGATCCGACAGTAAATCGACGCTATTCCGCCTGAATTAACACGGAGAGTAAACTAACGGGAATGTCCAGCAATGTATTGACAACGACGGCCGCAATTTGTCAGATATAATGTTTAAATCATATTAAAAAAAATTTATTTTATGTTCTTTTCAAAATTATATTCAGTTTTTTTCTAGTTCATTTTTTTCATTTTTTATTCCTTTTCAAAATGTGGGAGATCTTTATGCCCCACCCTGTATATAAATTATATATTGAAATTATATTATATTATATGTCGAAAGTCACGATCACCCCCTAATACTTTAGTAATATATAGATTATTCAAGTAAACAAACATTTTATTATAGGGCAGGCATGTCAAAGATACGGCCCATGATTGGCCCGCAAGACAATTAGTTGCGGCATCAATCTTTTGTCAAGACTTAAAATAATAAAAACATATTTTAAATCTACTATTAAAGTTCTATTAAGTTTTATCTTGCAGCGCTCTGGACATATATCATTCTCTCAATTTCTATTTAAATTCTGGTTTGAAGTTATTTTTAATGTGAAATTTGCTAAATAATTTATATATATATATATATATATATGTATATATATAGACTAACCTATTTTAAAAGAATTTATTATCAAAATATTTAATTAATAATTTATATTTAAATATAAATTTTATAAAAACTAAAAATGAATAAAATATTATTTCTACCCTTATGTACTAATTGTCCTTTTCCAATTTCATTATTGGATATACCCGTGGGTATATTGTAAGCATGTTTGCAGAAATTCAGATCTTTAACGATTAATGTTTCTATTTGTTGAAAATTGGTCTAATTTGACTGGACTATTAACCCATATCCTCCCAACACCAAAAGATAGATAGGGTCTGTCTCTGGGGGGGGGGGGTTCTGACCCCTAAACCCCCTCCCCCCGCCCCGTGTTTACGCCACTGGATATACTACACGATTATTATTCTTAAGGTGGAGGACGGCAAAATATTGTTCGCTTAGACGTAAAAAATTACTAGAATCGGCCCTTAAAACAGGTGGTTTATTTTAGAAAAAGGCGGCCTCCAGGAGGGATCAGTAGACAATAGTTGGGAAGAACATATTAGCAGGGACGTAAATAGGCCGTATTTCACCGGGGCAAGAAATATATTTGCGCCCCCCCCCCCTAGGCAGGCGCGGATCCAGACCTCTGATTTGGGGGGGGGGGGTCGCGGTATATATATTTGATAATAATCCCATACCTTTGGTCCACGAGGAATGTAATATCGCAACATATAAATTCTTAAACAACCCATTTAAACTGTTCACTTCAATTATTGATAAACCGAAAAAATTAAATTTAATAATTCTCTAAAAAAAAACTTTATTATTGTTGAAAACCCACAAATCCATCCTTGTTGTTTTATTTGCATTTTTTTATTTAAATTCATTTTATAAATTAAATTCAGTACAGTAGCTTATTTTAAATTCAATCATTTCAGATTATAAGCACTGAGGGAGCGACTACCCTGAGTACACCCACCACCCTTAACACGTTGACTGCCATGTGCATATAAAAGTATACACGCAAGTTGAGTCCTGTACGCCGCGTGTATAATTTCGTATACACGAACTATAACTTGGTTCTGGCCCTGTGTATGCTACTAGAGCACGCTTAGGATAGGTTTCTTATGGCCGAATGGTTGGCGTGGCGTGGAGTTACACGTCTAGCCACTTAGCCAAAAAAATTTTGAAAAAATATTTGAAATACAAGGTTTTTATGTGAAAAAGTTTATTATTAAAAAAATACAAACATTGTGGTAATATCAAGAACTAAAATTAAAAAGCTTATGGTTTAGTAACATACAAAATATATAAAATTCAAGTAAAAAATGTATTCTATTTCTTGAATGTAATATTATGCGTAGAAAAAAAACATTCTAAGCAAAGCAATGGCTCATCTGTGCATGCTTGACATATCCCGAAGAAACTTGCTTCGTTTTTCGTATTGCGTATGTGCGACCATGGGCTTCTTTGTTCTTTTGATAACAGATCTTGCAACGACCTTTTTTTCCTGCAGGACTATATGCATGTTGGTTATTCACTGGAGTCGCTTCGATATTTTCCTTGCCAACATTCAAAAGCTGCATGCACAGATTTTCTTTGAGATTCGTGATACTTTTGTTGCTTGCGTTGTCCTCGTTTTTCTTGTACAACTGGTGGGCATTGACAACGCTTGCTCCAATAATGAGTTCAATGACAATTTTTTTGAGCCATTTCATACTTCGTCGTAACGATGTTGAATAAGAAGACATCTGATCGGATAAATCGATATAACTTTTAGCTTTATTATAATCAATCACAGCTTTCGGCTTGAATTTAGCACCATCTCTACCAGGAATTTCTACCAATTCGTCGGTGTGTTTTGTGGATAACAATCGTGTACGGGTTCTTCATCGTCGTCACTCATGTCGATGTATCTATAAGAGCCTGCAGATAGGCCTCTTTACGTTCCTAAGACATTTTATTAACTTCCACAAACGCTTCCACATGCCTCTACGTAATGTAAATGGTGACTGAGCGCAGTGATAAACTTATTCGTAATACTATGTTATTCAGTGTATGCAGGTTGAGACCTGAAAGCCGTGTATTCCAAGGAATACACATGGCGCAGAAATACATGATAACAACTCTACGCCGCGTGTATCGCTGAGTCACACGGGGGTGGAAGAGGGTAAAATAACAAAAAATGCAATTTTACATTATAATAGTACAAAATACATCATTCTATGGAAAATTAATTTTAAAAATTGGTGTGGCCTGAGGAACCTTTCCCAAAAATACCCGTGGCAGTCAACGTGTTAAGGAAATTAGTATATAAGCAAACCACTTGCTATAAGAGCAAGCCCACGTCACCTCACATCCAAGCCTCATATCCATTTTCAAAGACAAACATCCATTATAACAATAACCACTGCATGCTTAATACGGCTTCCCATTGAACATACTAAAAGTCGAAATCTGTTGCGCTAAAGCCGCATTCTATCAAAAAAGGTATACTTTTTCAATTGTTTGCCTATACCTCTACAACTAACGCTAATACTAAAAAAATTGTTATCAGCTAACATACTATCATTTTGTGCCTTTTCTTAATAACCACAACGCATAGTGGTCAAACAACATGAAAGTCATTTTGGACAATTTCTATTTAGTATTCTAATAGATAAATGAAGGAAAAAATTTGTTCCCCAAAATAGGGGGAGGGGGTAGGTCAATCCGGGCACAAACAGAATTTCTAAATTAATATTCAGTACTTATGAAAATTACTTGAAATTGAAGAGAATTGCCTCTCTCTGATCTTTTATATTCAATCATGAGAATATTTAAATTTTTAAGTTACTCTAATAGATTCACATTTTTTTTGTTTTTTGATTTAGTTTTTTTTGAATATTGTGACAATTAACTACACTACTGCCATCTGCAGATTAGAAATTGAAACTCTCAACTATTGTTTGAAGAACCCATTAGGCCATTTTCTTCTCAACTGTCATTTGATACATTTTAATATTAAACAATTTGTTTTTTGTTTATTCAATTAAAATATTTGCAAGATATAATTAAGCATAATGGATACATTTATAATTGTTGATATCAATAAAATTCTCAACAATCCAAACAATTATCCTATTCATAAAGGTTAGTAGGTTATGTTTTATTTATCAAATAATTTAACACATCACATTTAAAGAATAATTACAATCTATTTGTATTATATTTTAATTAAAATATAACCTATTTATTTCTCTATGATGGACATTCAAAGTTATATTAATCTAAAAGGGCAAAAAATGAGATTATTTAATTAGGGTGACCAAATTTTTACAATGAAAAGTAAGTAGGACACAAATTGAAAAAAAAACAACATTTTTTTCAATGGAACAATATTAAACTTTAATATGAAAAATGCAGAGTAAAAACATTTCTAGCATTTTATATTCTTATTATTTTGACATGCCTATTAATTTTTATCTAAATGAGTACTTTTCCATTGAATGAATATTTTTTATTAATCATCCATGTAATTACCAGGGGGGTGCGCCCCCTTGCCCCTGGACTGCTACTCCTCCTACTGCTGCCCCTCCCTGCCCCTGGACCCTTCCTCTTTTCCACACATTTAGCTGGTATATTATGTGCTGAGGCCTAAATACTGTTTTATTTATTAAATTGTGGAGGAAAGTATAAGTATAATTTATAGGTTTTTCAAAACTCATATTTGAGTCACCTTATTATAGTTATAATTAAATGAATTAGCTTTTAAAAGTCGCGCTACCTAAAATACCCAAAACTCCTTTGATTAATTTAAATGACTTGCAAATTAATATTGAAAATAAAATAACGTGGTTACCGACATCCCCTGAATTTATCATACATTTTAATTACATAATAATTTCCATCTTTCGATTTAGAAATATTTAAATTTGATTTTGATTTAAATATCATGTAGGTATCAATACTTCATATTAAAATTTAAAATTTATTTAAATATTATGCCCACCACCTTCTGGTCTTCCACGGGCCAAAACTACAGCCCTAATCATTAGGATGGAGCGAAAAAGACCCCGCCACTTAAAAACAAAAATTTTTGCTCTATGCGAAAATTTGCCACCTATAAGTGTAATCATGTGTGTGAAATTTGAACTTCCTTATCTTAAGGTGCCCCTTTGCCACCACGAAAATTTGGGACTTTTTTCAGATTTTTGCTAATAACTCGAAATCCATTGATTCTATGGAAAACTTTACTCTTACCAAAATGAAAGAGCATAGAATTTCACGTGGAATATCCTACGGGAAACTTAAAATCAGTTTAGCCGTTTAACCACAATCGATCGTCAAAGATAGGCAAGTTTTACCAACATTGAGTAAAAGTGAATTATTCTCATTATGTGATCACAAGAAACCACTTTTCGAATTTTGGTGCTGATCCCCATAATAGCTGTCAATTAGCTAAAAAATTAGATTGGCAAAGTTTCATCTTAATTGGACAACGGCAACCCGTGCCGCACTAAGGTCGGATCATGTTCCGTCTTGGAAAATGTTGGATATCTTCTAATCTAAAAGTTGGCTCAAGTAAATCTTCAAGACAACAAAATTTCTTCGAAAATGAGACAAGAATCAAGTTTCTAGGATGAGTGATTTTCATTTTATAAATAAAAACTTCAATTTTTTCAACCTTATTGCGGCACGAGTTACCCTTGTCCAATTATTAAGATGAATGATTAGCAATCTCGTTTTTTAGCCAATGTGTTACAATTCTGCGGGTAGCGACAGAAAAATTGGTAGAGATGTTTCTTGTGACCCCCTAATGAGTATTCACTTGGTAAAAATTGCCTATTTTGACGATCGATTGTGGCTAAACGGCTGAAGCAATTTTAACTTATAAGTAGATTATTCGACGCGTAATGCTATGTTCTTTCATTTTGATAAGAGTAAAATTTTCTTTAGGACACATGATTTTCGGGTTATAAGCAAATATAAAAAAGCCCAAAATTTTCGTAGTTTTTAGCACCTAACTTTTGATGGCTTTTTCTAGTTTTTATAACTCGAAAATGGTCCATATTTTGTAAATAACCATCGTATAGTAAATTAAAAAAGACAAAATTTGAAGACGATTAAAAAAAAATTGGTCCAGTAGTTCGATTTTTTATGGGGAACCAAAAAACTGCCCCTGGATCACTTTTGAATATCCCATATTATAAGCTACTTATTTCTGTAGGAGGAATATTCAAAGAAATACAGATGATAAATAGAAATTACTGAATGTGTCTTCTGCTTGATACCTACGCAGGGCCGTTCCTGACCCATTGTGTGCCCTGGAGCAAGTTAGGATTTGCCGCCCTTTCTGAAAAATAATAGAAAATAACTAACTCTCCTGGAAGGGCTCCTGCCCACTAAACCATTAATTAACAAATACAATATTCTTATCTTATCTCCCTTTAATACTTTACCCTAGAGGGTAGTATTGTAATCTTCCATTAAAAAAGTGTTTTTGTTTTGCTACGTTTTTTCGAAATATCTCATAAACGGCTGAAACTATTTTGTTAAAAAAAATTAAGCGAAACCATGGCGTTTCATGATTGAACATCGAAAAAATTAATTTTTTCGAGATATTAATTATTTTTTCATAATGTCTGTTAGTTACCAAATTTTGTGTAAGCTCTTGCTCAAAAAATAGTATGAATATAAAAACTAAATTTAATATATAGTTTCGGTGCATTGAGACTAAGAGCTGATTAGATTTTAGTTGAAATCGAACCAAAAATTAAGGGCGGCCGGGGGTTCTTTCGTAAATAATTATATATTATTTGATTAAATTTCTCTATACCTTCTCCTAAACAAATTTGGACCTGGGTTTGTGGACAATAGAGTTCTTTCCCAACATATACAATGGAACAATTTGTCCCATCAAAATTCCAGACGACGTTTCTCTTCGATTAGGGCTCTCTGGCTTGTAGTATTGATATTTTATCGAAAATAAATTTAAATAATATTTTCTTAAAATTCTTGATTTTATAACTAAATTTAATTTTCTGACCTCGACTTTACAAAATTTATGATAAGGTTTATAATTTAAATTGAATTGTGTTTAATTTCAGGGCCACTTCATCCATGCTGCTATTGTAGCATGATGTTTATCAGCGAAGCATTTTTAGAAAAACATCAAAAGAAATGTATTCATATGAAAATATCCACTATATTCAAAAATCACCTTAATATCAATGGATTAAAAAAAGGTAAAATTAATCTTTAATATACAGTGAAATCCATTCTGAAAAATATTTAACATTTTCTAATTCATTCAGGTCGGAAATACTTTCATTGTACAGAATCTCAAAAGAGATTTAGATTAAAATCACAGCTCAATCGACATTTGCTAATACATTCCTTTGGCTGTCCCCATTGTGAAAAACGCTTCTCTCAAAAATCTAATCTCACAACGCATTTAAGGATACATTCCGGTGAAAAGCGTTTTGGATGTCCGCATTGTGAAAAACGCTTCTCAAATAAATCTCATCTCACAACGCACTTAAGGATACATTCCGGTGAAAAGCCTTTTGGATGTTCGCATTGTGAAAAACGCTTCTCACACAAATCTGCTCTCACAAAGCATTTAAGGATTCATTCCGGTGATAAGCCTTTTGGTTGCCTACATTGTGAAAAACACTTCTCACTTAAATCTGATCTCATAAGGCATATAAGGATACATTCCGGGGAAGAGATTTTTGGCTGTGATCAGTGTGAAAAACTCTTCTTAAGTAAACATCATCTCTTAAGGCATTTAAAGATACATACTGGGGAGAAACCTTATAGATGTACTGAGTGTCCCAAAAGATTTGTACGCAAGGACAATCTTGATAGTCATTTTCTTACACATACAGGAGAAAGGCCCTTTAAGTGTTCTCATTGCTCAAATGGCTTCGCACATAGATCAAGTCTCCTAAGACATTTAAAAATACATTTTAAAAATCCTTGAGAAATTTTCAGATTCATTTTATATTCACAAATAAGTTGAAATCACCTTTCAATTCATTCAATTTTCCGACAGTGTATTTTTATTTGAACATCTTAATGTTTAAGTTGTAATTCAGAATAGAATATTAGATTTCTCCCTTCTGCTATAATTTTTCGAGTAATAATTTATTTTTCTCTCTCATTGTATGTTTATTAGGGTGAATGTTAGTCAATAATATCTTTACAGCGCCCTCAACATCGATAAGAAATAACGTAAAATTGATGTGAACTTTTCTTTTTCCTAAAATTGATTAAAAGTGTCAAGAAGACTTTCAGGGTTTTTTCTGTATTCCCGCGTATTTGTCGAAGAGTGCGTTTTTTATACATTTATGGAATCCTATATGACTTATTTTCTATCCGCATATTTCATAAAATCTATATAACTTAACAATCTGCCAAATTCATCAATTATAACCCTCATGGATTATTTTTAAGGGCTTGCTTTTATATCTTTTTATTTTTTTTAAATTTTATTAAAAATTACTAAAATAACTTCGATAACGGTACTATTAAAATTACATTAATTTAATTAATTTTTTGTGTTAAAATCTGGGAATTAAAAACCTTGAGAACAGGCGAGAGAGTATCTGCCGAAACATGTCTCCAAGTTTTTCTAAATAAATATTTGCTAAGGACAAGAAGAATTCGGGTTTATTTAACAGCCTTATTTTTTCTCCTTACGAGAACATCTTAACTGTTCTCAAGGTTTTTAATTGCCTCATTTTAAGGTAGTACTTTCACAAATGCAAAAATTTAAGAAGTCCTTGAAACTTGTCATATAAG
This sequence comes from Forficula auricularia, assembly GCA_024734495.1. Lineage (NCBI taxonomy): Eukaryota > Metazoa > Arthropoda > Insecta > Dermaptera > Forficulidae > Forficula > Forficula auricularia. The sequence goes on along the minus strand of JALMQS010000117.1, from coordinate 14,161,493 downwards.
TCATTAAAAGCATAAAAAACACACTGTTAAAATTTGAAGACGAACTCTAAAACTTTTTGTATGGATTGTCGCGAAAGAACTTAACACAAAAGATTAATTAATAAAAAAATAAGTTTTTAATTAAATCTAAATTAAATTTTGATGATCGGATGAATAGAATTAAAGATAGGAAGGACTCCATGGCGGGCTTAATTGATGAATTTTTTCCATTTTTGACGCTCTAACGGAATCAGTAGATTTTATGGATTATTCGCAAGGGAGATAATTCATTGGGAATTTCCTCAATCAACTTCATTTCGAGATTGTTTTTATAAAAGAATTGTATTTATTTAATATTAAAATCAATCAATGAATTATTTCAATATAAGTGTATATCTTAATTTGCATCAAGCAGATGACACACTTTTTGATATACGATTATAATAATAAATCAAAACGTTCGTTTCTTTTTGTTTTCTATAAAAAATAAATAAATAAATGAAACTACTAATTCAAAATTATATTAAATGTTATCATCAAAAAATTATTCTTCTATTTCACTAATACTTTAATAACAAATATCAAATATTTTTTTTAATTATATATATTAAAATTATTTAATTATTTTAATTTATTTGTTTGTTTGTTTTTCGTAAAAATATTCATTTTCGTTTCATTTTAATAATATATACGGATTATATTTAAACCAATTTCACTTTTTTGACAATATGATATTTCCAAGTCATTTTATTGTCAAATATTAAACCTAGAATTTTTTTTTAACAATTTGAATATTTATATTTTTTTTTTGAAAGAATGGTCAAATTATCCACCTTGTATCCTCTTGTAAATATAATCGCTTTAGTTTTTACTTTATCCAATGCAAAGCATAGGTAAAGTATTGTAATCGCTCTCGGGGCAAGCGTGGCTTCAAAGGGTCCTCAGGTAAAGACTACGGAACCCATGGATTCAATTAAAGTCACAAATTGTAGTATTCAATTAGGTTGAATTTTAGCACGTGACAGTTTTGCCAAAAATTACAAGGGGTCTCGTCGAGAGGCCAAAAAGTGCGATTTTTTCATTTAGTGCGTGCGGATGTATGGATGGATGGATGGATGTATGTATGTATGTTATCGTTTTTTTGGCCCACGATTTTTTCCACACCGTTGCACCGATTGAAATGAAATTGAAAACCTAGCATTCTTTTAACAAAATGAAGCGCTGATTAGTTTTTGGTACATATCGGCCCACAAACATTAGTACTTTATTTCAGTACTTTTTTGGTTTTTTCTAAATATCTTGAAAATGACTTAACCAATTTTGATGAAATTTAATATCCTAATTAAGTACCTTGAGGACCACTAAAAAGGTTAAATAAAGTTTTTAGTAAAATTATATTTTAAAGTACTTTACTCGAAAGTAAGATAGTACTTTTTTAATTTTTTAAATTCTTTAAAATTTATTCATTTGAACGTTTTAATATAGCTCATTTAGCCTTGCTTAAATAAGAATGGATAGGCTTCTCTCTGTGAAATGCTAAAAATTTGGGAGGAAATTTTATAAGTAACCATAGCAACTGCGTTGTTTTCTTATCCCTTACCTTTGCTGAAGACATAGAGGAATCGACTTTAAAGCAAAAATAGCGATTGATTCTCATCTAGTACTTGAGGAATAACCATTCTATATTGGTTTTTTGACATTTCGGTTTTATTGGTAACCATTGCTGAAGACATAGAGGAATCGACTTTAAAGCAAAAATATCGATTGATTCTCATCTAATACTTGAGGAATAACAATTCTACATTAGTTTTTTGACGTTTCGATTATTATTGGTAACCATTGCTGAAGACATGGAGGAATCGACTTAAAATCAAAAATAGCGATTGATTCTCATCTAATACTTGAGAAATATCCATTCTATATTGGATTTTTGACGTTTCGGTTTTTATTGGTAACCATTGCTGAAGACATAGAGGAATCGACTTAAAATCAAAAATAGCGATCGATTCTCATCTAATACTTGAGGAATAACAATTCTATATTAGTTTTTTGACGTTTCGGTTTTTATTGGTAACCATTGCTGAAGACATAGAGGAATCGACTTAAAATCAAAAATAACGATCGATTCTTATCTAATACTAGAGGAATAACCTTATTGCATTCCATTTTTGATGTTTTGACTATTAATGGCAACCTCTACTGAAAACGTGGAAGAATAGACTTAAAATCAAAAAAGACTAAGATATTCAAGCTTGAGTTGTTTACCAAAAAAGAATTTAGTCTTTTTGATTTTAAGTCTATTCTTCCACAGTTTTCAGTAGAGGTTGCCATTAATAGTCAAAACATCAAAAAATGTAATGCAATAAGGTTATTCCTCTAGTATTAGATAAGAATCGATCGTTATTTTTGATTTTAAGTCGATTCCTCCATGTCTTCAGCAATGGTTGCAATAATAACCGAAATGTCAAAGATCCAATGTAGAATGGTTATTCCTCGACTATTAAATGAGAATTATTTTTGAATTAATGTCAATATGAACTACAAATTGCAAGTGATATCTGATTAATAATAAAGGAACAAACATATTAATATTTCAAATGAATTTTGGATAAAGTTTAGCAACGATCCGTTGCAGTTTATTTGCAGTTCCAATTCAAGTTTTAAATATTCTTGAGTCAGGGACAGATTTATCCAAGGGTCCAGTTTATTTGAATTTTCCTATAAGTATTTCCTCAACGACCAGAGAATATTATCATCTGCAAACTGGAGCATTTAATCTCCATGAAGTGGTTGAGACTTTTAAGTTCTTTTGTGTACAAGTCGTATAGTAGGGGGGCTGATTCTACCGCCCCTTGTCTCAATTCCTGGGATATACTATTCTAGCTGCCAAGTTTTCATCATCCACTTTAGAGTATAATTATCTTGAAAGGTATAATTTAATTTTATTGTTAATCAATTGAGATGGAATATTTAGATTATTGAACTTTTCAGGCAATATTTCAATATCCACATTATCCTATGCAGATTTGATGGTGGAAAGAAATTCCCTTCTAGAGAAATTCCTATATGAGTAGATATTATTCAAAAAATAAAGTAATCTTATCTAAAGTGCTTTTCTTTTTTCTATATCCAAATTGAGAATTATTGATTATATTTTATTACTTACAAGTCATTATTCAAATGTGTGTTTAATAGGGTCTCAAATAACTTCTCTAAATCGGAATAAAGAACAATATTAGGCCTATAAGATGATATAAGATTTGGATCTTTATTTGGTCAGAGGGGATCATGACAAACAGTAAAATTTTGAGGCCCTCAAACTCAAGTTGGAAAAAAGAAAAGGAATCAAAAATTTCATTCCATAACACATTAAATGTATTTATTAAAAAAAAACCAACAACATATTATTACATGAATTTTCGTTTTGATTTATTTCTTGCAAATTCGTCAATTATTTCCGTAGAGTCAATTCAGGTTAAAATTTCCTGCTCTATATATACAGAATGGCCATATTATTTAATCTTTCCTCTCCCATTGTACTTGCAATGGACGTAACCAAATTTAAGAGGATTAATAATAATAATAATATTTTAATAAATAACATTTAAAATTAGATTAGAGTAAAATATATTTGATATATACTTTCTTTAAAATTGAATGTATTCGAATAAAAATCTAAATTTAACTTGTCCCGGATTAAATAAAAAGATATTGAGCTTTGCGAGTGAAGAGCTTCTAAATTGCAGCACAATTCGTCGTCCATCAAGCAAGGGGTTCCGTAGTTTGTATATCGGCCCTAAATAATAAATAATATTTTTAATTGTACTCTAATTATCTCTATATTATGTTACTTTTGTTATCTATGCTTTATAAGGCGAATCGTCTCAGAGGATCATATTAATAAATAAATAAATAGGTTGCCGATTACAAATTTCATCAAAAATTCATTTTAATATTTCTTGTCTCGCACGAGGGAAGAAAAGGCTCTGTATTGAACTCATTGGAGAGATAAAGGAGCCGAAAAACAACCATATCACCCATTAACGCGACGTTTATCAAGATCACAAACGCCATTTGCAGGGACATCAAGAATTCATCTCATTGATCTTATTTCCGTAAACGTATATATTATCAATTCAATTTTAAACCAATTAATGGACTATAATAAAATTAATATTTAAGAATTAAAACTTTTCTTATTCATTCGACACTTTCCATTAAATTAATCAAATGAAAAGAAACACTCCCTGGTTATTTATTTATGAGTGTATTATTGTTTGACCCTCATAATTTGTAAGTTGTAATACTCAATAGAATATTAGATTTGTCACTTGTAGTATATTTGTTCGATCGAATACTTTATTTCTCTCTTTGATTGTATGTTTTTTAAGGATGGTCTTTAAACAATAATATTTTTGCAGCTCTATCAAAAGGAAATAACGTAATATTGATTTGAAAAAATTTTCGTAAAATTAATTACTTACTATTTACTTCCCTCCCTATATTTTTTTTATTTAAAAAATAAATTTTAAATCAAATGTAAAAAAAATCTTGTTGTTCGGTTGAATAGAATTAAAGATATGTCCCCATGGCGGTCTTAATTGATGAATTTTTACTGATATTGGCCTGGGCCAGTTCAAACCTAGACTTTTTAATAATCTTTTCTATGTGCACTTAATATAACCTTGTTGTGCAAAATACAGAAAAAATGTCTGTTTTTTCACCTTTAATCAATTTTAGTCCCCATTAAATTCCAAATCTGCCGTTTTTCTGCCTCCCACATTCTCTAGCCGTTTAGCGATGATTCTACATTCAATATCCAAATAAAACCTTTTTAATTTTAAAATATTGATATTTTTCCCATTATATTAAAAATTATTTAAATATACATATCTATTTTATTCCATTAACACAACCGAAACAGTTAAACTTTTTGAGATGGTTTTTATAAAATATTTCGTATTTATTTAATACCGAAATCAATCAATCAATTTTGTCAATATAAGTGATATGTTTATTTGCATCAATCAGATGACACACTCTTTGATATACGATTATATAATAATAATTAATCACTATATTATTATTTGAAACAATTTACAACTAATACAGAATTATATTTTAAGTGTAATTATCATTGTAAAAATTATATATGTAGGTATTTCTCTAATATTTTGATTTACCAATATCAATAAGATAGATATTTTATTTTAAATAAATAATAAAATTATTCTAATAATTTAATTTAGTTATTTTAGTAAAATAAATGAATTCAAATTTAATTATATATTTTTTGTCTTTAAAAGGTTTAGATTTATAAGTTTATATCTACAGGGTGGCGCAAGAAACAGAAAAATTTGAAATAATTAGAAAAAATGAAGGAAACTTACAAAACTTTATTTGATGCTGAAAATGTATTCTACAAGAGTGGAAGTCTGGAGAACTTTGGGGGGCCCCGTTCTCCAGACCTCTCAGTCAGTGGCTGCTTACTGAATATGTTCCACAAAATGCTAACTTTTTAAAAATGATCCCCTATTAAAATTTCCACTCTTGTAGAATACATTTTCACCATCAAATAAAGTTTTTCCTTCATTTCTTCACATCTTTCTTCATTTAAATAGAAATTTCTTCATACAGAATAAACTTGTCCTCAATAACAATTTCTTTCATTACGAATGTGACTTTTGAAGAAACATTTCCCCATTCAACTTCACTTGAAACCATTTAAGTCAGTGGTGCCCAACCATTTTTTGTCCGTGGGCCTGATTCAACATAACATAGGATTAAGTGGATATTGATGAGGCGAGTCCCAAAAAAGAAGAAGAAGATAATTTACACTATCTTTTTATTCATAAAACCGGCGTTTCGGAGGCTATTCCCTCCTTCTTCAGGGTTTTGAAAAAGTCCAGTGAAGGAAATCCAGTGCGGCATTCCTCTCTGTCTCCTCTTTCAGTGGCAGTAACAATAATATCTTGTATTTCATTCTCAGCATTGGATTTCCTTCACTGACTTTTCAAAACCCTGAAGAAGGAGGGAATAGCACTCCAAGGCGGTTTGCTGAATAAAAAAGCTTAGTCTAAATTATCTACTTCTTTCTTTTTTGGACTGCCTCATCAATATCCGCGTAATTCCTTGTCAGTCCGTCTCCAAAAGTACTCCAATCCTTAACAACTTAGGATCTCGCCGGGCCGGATTCTTTATAATTGTATATATTAGCGGCACCTTTAATTAAAAAACGCAACATTTTCAATGAATTCATGAATATTTTTGTGCTGATTCATTTTTTTTTCAAAATATTTGTAAATTTAATGAAAATATTACGTTTTTAAAATTAATGGATAGCAGCTAAAATATACAATCCTTTTTATTAGGATATTAAGATATCTAGTTGTTTTTTAATCAACTTGTAATTTGAATACATTTAAAAGATTGCTGATACCTGAATTAAACGAAATCATAAATTTGGGTTAAGATTAAAAAAAAAGACAAAATCTGTAGTCACGATTTATTAATGTGAAGTCTGTTGTTGCTTTTCAGAAACTAATTTTTGAATATTTGGTTCAAGTTTGGTAACGTTTCCTCCTTAACATGGAATGAAGGTGATCATCTGAAAGCCGAGCGCGAGACGCTGGTTTAGCTCTTTTTAAAGTAAAAAAATATATGTACTTGCAAACGCCCTCGTCATTTTCATTCCAAATTTCCTCAAATTAGGATAAGAGTCTAACGCTGTATAAAAATCTTGTAAAGATTTCTCGCGAAAAAGATCTTGTAATGGCATTTGGCATTGTAATTCTATTAATTCTAGTTGTAAATCATCTGGCGCCGTAGAAACGTCCACTGAAAAAGGATTTTCAAACAAGCGTATTTCATTTTTAATCCGGTGAAAATCTGTAAATCTATCTTCGAAATTTTTGCTGAGTAATTGCAGCATCTTCGTAATTTTTTTAGATATTTAAAAAAAATACAGATTTAGTGTCAACTCAGTCGCGGGCCGGATTGAGCCTCTTCGCGGGCCGGATCCGGCCCGCGGGCCTGTAGGTTGGGCACCGCTGATTTAAGTAATTCAGTAAAGTTTTAACCGACCATTGCTCACTGTATTCATAACAAATTTTATAAAAAGTTCTTTTAGAAATTTATCCTTAATCCCAGGATTAGAAACTTCCAAAATTGTTAGTTTATTCTTTGAAATAAAATAAAATCTACTAAAATATCATTAACTTATGCAGTTGAAATTTTATCAAATTCAATTTGTAAAGCAGTTTTATGAAAAAACATTGCCTGGCTGTGGACGAAATAAAGCATAAGTTCTGAGGAGGTATCGTTTTGAAAGAACCTTTTTCAGAAGTGTGTGGGGCATTTTTCCAAATTTAAAAATAAAGATCGAAGCGGATCATATAATTGTAAAATACGCTCTATTACTGGATTTGAAGGAAGAGACCTTTTTAGTAATTATGACTTGCACATCAGTCGAAATGGTGTATTAATAGAATTTGATAAAAAGGGTGCGGATAGATATTGGGAGCAGGGGAAGATGGCAATTACCGAAATAAAAATGATCAATGATATAAAAAAATTAAGTTTTTTGAGTAGTATTTTATTCAAATTTTATAATTAAATGTTCAAAAAATATTTTCCAAGTTTTTTTTTAAACTTTAAAATTATTTACATAATATATTCAATAACACATCAACATGTAGTTTTTTCATTAAAACGATACGGAATAAAAGAAATAGAAATGTCTTAAATAAGGTGGGTTTTGGAGGGGGGGGGGGGCAAATAATCAAGAGGGGTCAATCCCCAGACATTAAAATTCAGTATTTATGAAAACTATTTAAAATTAAAATATAGGCCCTTATATCAAACTCAACCAAATTTTGTATACATAATCAATGGACTCCTAGAAGTCTAAAAATGAAACTACCCCCCCCCTACATGATTATAAATGATTTTAATAAATATTAAGTACAAGAGAGGGACCAGGATATATTATAAAGTGGGTGGCCACATCAGAACGTGTCAGTCAAAATTGGAAATATAATGATAAGGGGGGACCCTTATCAATTTTTTCATTTTTTTTTCAAGGGTATAAAATGAATGTTTTTTCGAGTTTCTTTGATCAAATTATAATTTTCTACACCTCTATAAAATACTCTACTAGAATTAAGTATAATCACCTCGAAATTCAAATATTTATTTTCTAAAAAAATTGGAAATCTGATAATAAGGGGGGACCCTTATCACTTTCTTCATTTTTTTCAGGAGTATAAAAAGAATAAATTTTATAATTTTTCTCATTAATATATCAAAGAATAATTGATATATCAATGAGAATTATTTTTGACCGCGCTTATTTGAAAAAGATATTTATCGCGAGACTACTGCGGATTACGCTATTGGAGTTTGCGGGGTCTTAAGTCTGGACCAAGAGAGAAAAAGATGTGATCCATTTAGCTACAATCGAGAGATTGAATATATAACATCTGAGATTTCAAATTCATTTGGTGATCCATCCGAATGTCATGCGGGCTATACACGAAATGACGTTGGATTGTAGCTAAATGGATCACATCTTTTTCTCTCTTGGTCCAGACCCCGCAGACTCCAATAGCGTAATCCGCAGTAGACTCGCGATAAATATCTTTTTCAAATAAGCTCGGTCAAAAACAATTCTCATTGATATATCAATTATTCTTTGATATATTAATGAGAAAAATTATAAAATTTATTTAACATCATTATTTCAAGATAGAAATATATATAAGTTCTGATATTATTTTCACTCAATATTTGACAAAAATTCCTACATTTGATTCTCGATTGAATCAAATATAGAAAACATTCGATTTAAAAAGAATGTTTTTTATTCAGTACTCATGAAAACTATTTGAAATTGAAGACAATAATTAACTATCTGATCTTTTATATTTAGTCATGAGAATGTTTGAATTTTTTAATAAGTTACCTACTCTAAAATGTTTTTATCTACTTTTTTGATTTAGTTTTCTTTGAATATTGTCCCAAATCACTACACTACTGCCATCTGGAGATTAGAAATTCAAACTCTCATCTATTGTTTGAACCAGAGAGTCTGCAGTTTGAGCCATTTACCTCTCATCTGTCATTTGATAGATTTTAATATTAAACAATTTGTTTTTTGTTTATTCAATTAAAATATTTTCAAGATATATACAAGCATAATGGATACATTTAGAATTGTTGATATCAATAAAATTCTCAACAATCCAAACAATTATCCTATTCATAAAGGTTAGTAGGTTATGTTTAATTTATCAAATAATTTAAAATATCACATTTAGAGAATAATTACTATCTATTTATATTAAATATTAATTAAAATATAAGCTATTTATCTCTCTATGAAGGACATTCAAAGATATATTAATCTAAAAGGGGAAAAAATGAGATTATTCGCTCGCTCCCAAAACCCCTAAAATTGTCCCCCAGGGCAAAAAAAGGGCCACTATATATTCTATATAACCCCAATGACATATGTATCGCAATAAATATTTCACTCAGAGATTTAAAACTTTCATTGATTCTAAATTTAAAAACATATAGTTTTAAAAAATTGTTTAGTTATTGTATACTCATGATTTATATTCGTTATAAATTTATTTAAATCAATCAGAAGACAACCTCATATATTTTTGTTCATGAATAGACACTCTGTTAAGCTACGGCCACACCGGAGGCGACTAGGAGACTCTCTTGGTGAGTCCCCTAGTTACTTGGAGCCTAGGTACCTACAGGTGGCCACATAGCCCTCGTGTGTCGCCTAGTGACCACAGTGTTTGTTCCGAAGTGCACTGTGGGAGATGTCGTTGTCAACGTTAGCCACAAAAATAATGCTCTCCGAAAATACTCGGTTGAGACTTGATTTATTAAAACATACACGTGAAGCAAGATGTTGGATTCATGATGTTAATCTACCTAGATTGATGCATGGTGAATTTAATTTGCTTTATAAAAAGTTGCGAAATTACGATGAGATTACGATTTTTTTCAACACAATCCTTCCATGTATAAAAGACAATATTATTATTTATTTATTTGGTTCAAATTTTACAGTACATGCCCGAATGGGGCTTCTTTACTTTCTTTTTCCTTTAATACATTAAATGGTAGATTTTTTGAATACATTTCATGATTCTATACATAATTATGGTTAATTTCAACTATGTGTATTTTCCTCTTCATCTTCTTCATTGGTCGGTGTAGCGCTTGATCCCCTGGCCCCCTTTTCTCAGAACTACAGATACTAAGGAAATGAGAGCCCAGGAAGTATGTAAAGGCTTTTCCTGGCGGATCAACGAAAAAATATAAAAGACCTTATCGATCAAACGTCAAACCCCACTCATTGTTACGCCGACGATAGCACTCTACACAGCAAACCCTCACTCCCGAATAATCGAATCAATGTTGCCTCCTCAATTACTCTCGACCTGAACAAACTGAATAAATGGGGCTCTCAAAATTTAGTTAACTTTAATTCAAACAAGACTCAATGTTGTCTAATTTCTAGGCGCGAAAATAAAGATTTCCCTGATATTCACTTCGATTCGAATACCCTGAAAATGTGTGACAGCCTATCCATGTTGGGCGTCTCTGTCGCATCTGACCTGTCTTGGAATGAACACATCTCCTCTGTGGCGAAATCTGCAGCAAGGAAGATTGGCTTCTTATTCAGGTCCAAGCGATTTTACAAAGCCCCACAACTTCTCACCATCTACAAGGCCCAAATCCGCCCCTGTCTCGAATACGGCTCTCATCTGTGGAGAGGAGCCTCAAAATATTCTCTTGCTACCCTGGATGCAATTCAGAAACGAGCCGTCAGGCTAATTGATGATTCTGTTTCCCAGCCTCCATCTTTCCCAGCACCTATAATCTTCAAACCTTCAAAACCGGGGTGCATAGACACCTACGTCTACACCCTCTCACTTAAACCACTTTCCCTTCTCTTCGGTAATGCAAGGGTCTTTCGAGATCCATAGGAGCTGCATCTTTACTGGTGCAACCCTTCTTGCATTCGATTGCATTAAAAAAAAAAAAAAAATTGTGAGATCAATTCTCACTCAGCGACCAATGGCGGGTTAAAGTATAGAAAGAAAGAAAAAATTAAAACTGACGTTTAAAAGTTAATTTGTCTATAAGAGAAAAAATAAATTTATTTATAAAAGAATTATAATAAAGTTAAACTAAAATAATAACTAAGTACTTTACATTCAGTGGAGTATTGTCTGCCGCCCGGGGCAGATGCCACATTTCCCGTCCTCTCACCCATTCACACATAGAATTTTCAATAAAATTTCATTTTACCCCAAACCTTAAAATTTTTAAAACACCCCCTCCCCTCGCTATGCTACTGTGTACAATACAGTTCTCACCTTGTCACTAGGTGAAATAACAGACGAGTTCGTTTCGTAGGTGACTACCCTGGTGAGTCACTATTTAAGCAGGAGCTAGTGTGACCGATCTCATATATTTTAGACTGTTCGTTTTCTTGGGTGACTCAAAAAGCGATGCGCCTCCGGTGTGGCCGTAGCCTTAGTTACTAAATTTTGTGTAAGCTCTTGCTCAAAAACTAGTATGAATAAATTTTGTGTAAGCTCTTGCTCAAAAACTAGTATGAATAAATTTTGTGTAAGCTCTTGCTCAAAAACTAGTATGAATATCAAAACGAAATTTCATATGTAGTTTCGGTGAATTGAGATTAAGAGCTGATTAGATTTTGGTTGAAATCGAATAAAAAATTAAGTGGGGCCGGGGGTTCTTTCGTAAATAATTATAAATTATTTTATTCAATTTCTCTATACCTTCCCACAAACAAATTTGGCTTGGGTTTGTGGACAATAGAGTTCTTCCCCAAAATATACCCCGCCCAACCCATAAAATTCTTTCTTCTTTTCACAATGGAGGGGCCAACCCAGGCCTTTAGGGGTTGCACCTTTTTGGTGTAACTCCTCTCATCGTTATCATAAAAAAATATATATATATATACAATGGAACAATTTGTCCCATCAAAATTCCAGACGACGTTTCTCTTCGATTAGGGCTCTTTGGCTTATAGTATTGATATTTTATCGAAAATAAATTTAAATAATATTTTCTTAAAATTCTTGATTTTATAACTAAATTTAATTTTCTGGCCTGGACTCTACAATTCCGCCCCTCTAGCTTGATGGACCTGGTGTCTTCCACCACCTGAACTACCCTGTAGACACGGCCCTATACCTACCTCATACCAATATACAATTATTATATATCGTTGCCTTAGAGTGTAAACCTGCTAAATTCATTTTTCATCATATATGACATATTAATTAGGTTCCAAAGAAAAAGAGACGCAGCAACGTCCAAGTAAAATGCTACTTAAAATTACTATCCTAAATTGTAGAAAAAATGTGAAAAATTGTTTCTTCCTTAAACAACAATATTACATTTTGTTTGTTTTTTATCTGTCGTCTAAAATTTTCTTGTTGTGAATTAGCAGGTTTATACTCCAAGGCGATGAAGATATGTATTATACATATTTACATCTATAGGTATTTATATATATACCGGGTGAGTTTTTTATCTTGAGACAGTCTTATAACTCAAAAACAGTGCATTATATGATAAAAAGATTTTTTTATGAAGGGGGAAATTAAACTACGCTATTGTTTGTCGACCTAGAACAAGCTTTCAAGGGTATTTCAAGGTCAAGCTCCATTTTTTAAATGGGAACCTATATATTTCTTAACAGATCCTTAATTTTCAAAAAAAAAAACTGATCAACTTTCATAAGAACTATTTTTTATACGACATCAAATAAACAAAATATTAAATCAATTTCTAATAATTATTTTTAACAATTATTCAACTTAATTATTAAAAAATAATGATCAAATATTTAATTATTAAATAAATAATTTAATAATTTTTCGACATTGTTCTGTGACATTCCAGTGTTATCGCAAATCTTCTGGATGAATTCCAGTTCCAATTTCATTATTTTGGCCTGTTGTTTCTTCGTAGACTTTACACTTTTTTTTTTTGCTTTAACAGATTTACAAAATGATAAATGGAGCTTGTTAGGGTCTATTCCTATCAGGAAAACGCTCGACATCCATTTCAATGGGAGCCCCATAACACTTCTACATTCACCACAAATTAAGACTATTTCAATTCTGTCTTCAACAAAAAAAAATGCTTCATTTTTATTATAGTAATACAATATATTATCTACTAGATTGACACCAGAAATAAACTTTATTAAACTCAAAGATTTTAACTACCTAGTTCAATTAAGTAGAAAATAATCTCTTAAATCTGAGTAGGTATAACGAAGTTTTAATATCATTATAAACCCTTATTTTCATTGTTGTGACTTTTGGATTTAATAATTATTTATTTAATAATTAATTTTTTAATCATTATTATTTGATAATTAAGTTAAATAATTGTTAAAAATAATTATTAAGATTTTTATTTGAGATCTAATTCATTCATGTATTTTGGTTATTTGATGTCGTATAAAAAAATAGTTCTTATGAAAGTTGTTCAGTTTTTTTGTAGATTAAGGAGACGTATAGAAAAATATAGCGTTCTATTTAAATAAGAACTTGACCTTTAAATACCCTTGAAAGCTTGTTCTAAGTCAACAAACAATAGTGTAGTTTAGTTTCCCCCTCGATATAAACAAACTTTTATTTGAATTTTTTTTCAAATAATGCAGTGTTTTCGAGTTATAAGACTGTCTCAAAATAAAAAACTCACCCGGTATATTTAAATACTTTATATTTATCTAAATATTTATTTTCATCAAGCAGAGGACAATCTCATTAATTTCTATCTATGAATCAACAATTCTGATTCTTTCGGCAAAATCAAATCTTTCCAATTTTCGAAAGCCTTAAAATAATTTAAGAATTTAAATAATATATTCACAAATAAGTTCACATCACGAGCATTTTATAATCCACCCAGGAAATAAAATTTTCCGACTAATAAATTGTTTGATATTTTAGATTATCTATAATTTTCGAATATATGAACTCTTGTAAAATCTATTGCTGTACAAATAATAGATGGACTTTTGTCGAAGTAAAAGAGGAAGGGGATTTATATAGATGGGGCCACACCCTATAAAATAAGAAATCTCTCATAATACTAAATATTAATTCATCTCTAGAAAATATTTATTATAAATATCAGATTCATGTAAAATTAGTTGTTTTGTTTCATTAAATGAAAAATCTTAGATAGAGAGTCTAGGATATAATTATGATAAGGTTTATAATTTAAAATGAATTGTGTTTTATTTCAGGGGCACTTCATCCATGCTGCTATTGTAGCATGATGTTTATCAGCGAAGCATTTTTAGAAAAACATCACAAAAAATGTATTAACATGAAAATATCCACTATATTCAAAAATCACCTTAATATTAATGGATTAAAAAAGGTAAATTTAATCTTTAATATCCAGTGAAATCCATTCTGAAAAATATTTAACATTTAATAATTCATTCAGGTCGGAAATACTTTCATTGTATAGATTGTCAAAAGAGATTTAGATTCAAATCACAGTTCAATCGACATTTGCTAATACATTCCGTGGAGAGGCCCTTTGGCTGTCCCCATTGTGAAAAACGCTTCTCTCAAAAATCTAATCTCACAACGCATTTAAGGATACATTCCGGTGAAAAGCCTTTTGGATGTCCGCATTGTGAAAAACGCTTCTCAAATAAATCTCATCTCCCAACGCATTTAAGGATACATTCCGGTGAAAAGCCTTTTGGATGTCGGCATTGTGAAAAACGCTTCTCAAACAAATTTAATCTCACAACCCATTTAAGGATACATTCAGGTGATAAGCCTTTTGGTTGCCTACATTGTGAAAAACGCTTCTCTCAAACATCTGATCTCACAAGGCATTTAAGGATACATTCCGGTGAAAAGCCTTTTGGATGTCCGCATTGTGAAAAACGCTTCTCACTCAAATCCTCTCTCACAAAGCATTTAAGGATTCATTCCGGTGAAAAGCCTTTTTGCTGTGATCACTGTAAAAAACGCTTCTCAAATAAAGATCATCTCTTAACGCATTTAAGGATACATACAGGAGAGAAACCTTATAGATGTACTGAGTGTCCCAAAAGATTTTCACAAAAGAATATTCTCGATATTCATTTGCTTACACATACAGGTGAAAAGCCCTTTAAATGTGCTCATTGTTCAAATGCCTTCGCACAAAAGCATCATATCATAAAACATTTAAAAATTCATTTTAGAAATGCTTGAAAAATTTTCAGATTCATTTTAGATTCACAAATAAACTGAAATCACCTTTCAATTCAATAAATTTCACGACGAGTGTATTTTTACTTCAACATCTCAATGTTTAAGTTGTAATCTATATATATAAAATTAAGGTTTTGTCTGTACATTGCTCCAAATCACGCCAAATTTTGGTTGCACAGGTTTCAAGCAAAGTTATGAACGAAAACACCCTCAACAAAATTCCTGTCTGTATATCTGTCTCTCTGTTTGTTTCCGTCGTTTCCGAAAAGTTGCTCACGATTCACGTAAAAACGGCTGAAGGGATTATTATGAAATTTCATATTTACATCAGATGTCTTCTAACTTACGTTTTTAGCTATATAACGTTTTGATATTTTGACCCCAGAAGGGCGTTTGGGGGTGGGGCACGAATGAAAATTATCAAATAAATCCTAAACTATTAACTATACGGCAAATTTTATTATGAGCAATGATGTATTGGATGTTATTTCTGACAACTTTTGTTTAAAAAAATTCCCCCAAAATATCGCCTAAAAAGGGGAGGAGGGTCAAAATATGAAAATTCTTACTCTTTGGCCAAACTCAACCAAATTTTGTATACATAATCTGTAGGTCACTGGAAGGCTAGAAATACAAAAACTAACCACCCAAAATGAGGGGGATCAAAAAATGAAAATTCTTATCCTTAGAGCCAACTTATCCAAATTTTGAATACATAATCTGTGGGTCACTAGAAGGCTTGAAATGAAAAAAACTGGGTGCGGGGGTGGGGGCACGTGTTCGTGTGGGGGGGGGGGGGGGAGGCGGGGGGTTTAGCTGAGGGTTCAGAGGCGTAATGCGGGAGGAGGCTTAGTAGGGTGGTGCGGGATGGGGTCCGGGGTTGTAGTGGTGTGAGGCGGGGTGGAGGGCACTGGGGTGGGGTGGTGCAGTGAGGGTTCAGGTGAGGATCCAGAGGCTTAGTGGGGTGGTGCGGGGTGGGTTGTTGGTGCGCGGGGTCCGGGGATGTTTGGGAGGGGTGGTGCAGGGTGGAGTGGTGGGTTCAGGTGAGAATCCAGAGGCGTAGTTGGGGGGGGGGGGTATGAGGGGGTGGTCCGTCGGCCTGCCCCCTGGTCAGCAAGTCCGCCGCCGAAGGCAAGTCTTGCAGCTAGTTCTGAATATAATATTAGATTTGTCCCTTCTGCTATAATTTTTCGAGTAATAATTTTTTTTAAACGACTTCAAAAAAGGAGGAGATTCTCAATTGGAATGAATTTTTTATTTTGTGTGTCTATTTTACCTCATATCTTCGCTAATTGTTAACCGATTTTGTTGTTTTTTTTGCATTGGGTTCAGTCTAGTTTCCGATTGGTCCCGTTTTTTTTTCATTGGTATTGGACCTTTTTTGATATGTTTATTCAGGCTTAACTTCTTTGTTTATGAACCGATTTTAATGATTCTTAGGGGTGGTACCATATTAATTTGGTCAAGTTCTGAAGATATGATCGATGACGAAATAACGTAAATCTTCAATTCTTGTGACCAAATAATCGAAATTATAATACGTAAATTCTTTTATAAAAAAAAACATTCATTTAAAACCAGCAAACGTTTCGAGAGAATTTCTATATTTATGAATTGAATTTTATTATCATTTTCTGATTCATTCGCCCGTTGCTTTCTCTTACGAGATTCATGCAAGTTATTATATTAAGTCACTATTAATAATGTAAATACTATGGAAATGGGGGGGGGGGGGGAATAAAGTGATACTGGAGGTGCGCCTATCTGTGAAATTAGAATGTTTATTTTTATTTTTATCATTTACTTGTACATAATATATAGTAAGTAAAAAGATTGCTCAGAGAACGGAAGTTGAATCGATCTGATGACAGAGGAAATTAGCCACGCAGAGGGGGAAAGGGGAAGCCGGAGACACGCGCTAGAGAGACAGGAAATCGAGTCGAGACGCAAACGAGGCCTCGTGGTAACAAGACAGATTTCGTAGCGGGGTGATTCTTTAACTAAAATTACGAATAAGGGTAAATAATTATGATAGGGCGAGTTGATTTATTTGAGGTGATATTTTCAGGGTCAAGGGTTGATGTGTTTCGGTCACAAGGGTGCCGGATATCGTGGTTATAACACAGAGCGTCTCGTAGTGTGGGTGTGTGTATATTGTTGAGATATATATATATCGGTAGGGGTTTCAAGAATTAGCTAAGGGTGAGAAGTGTGCTGAAGAGCGAGAAATGGCCATAATTTGTAAGTAGAATTAAGAATTATATATCTATTTAATATTATAAGAATTGTATTATATTATAAGGGTATGTATTATATTATACGAGTTGTACCATAAAACTATTATTATTGTGGGTTTGTTTATATTCTTATGTTTGTCGACTTAATTTTTTTTTTATCTATTCATTTCTTATTGTAATTAAAAGAATTAATTTCATCTAATTTTGTTTATCTATTCAGTTCATATATAAATTTTATAAAATTTTATTTAATGTTAAACAAAAATATTATTTCTTTATTAAATACTATTTTTCTTATTCTTAATTGGTTTTGTCATTAAAGTGTTCCCCTATAACTTAGAGTTAGAATCTTTTAGTTTAAGTATTTTTCTTATATCTAGGTACTAGAGAGAGGTGGCCGACCGGCCTTGTCGGACCCACCCCAACTATACGACCCTATAAGGGCCCCTAAAATTACAATTGGTGCCGTGACTGCAAGAAGGAAATACCCCCCCCCCTCGAACCTAAGGGTAGATAAAAAAAATATATATATATATATATATTTTCCAAATTTTTTTTGAGCCATTTTTGAGGGCAAATTTTGAGCCATTTTTGAGAAAAATTCCTCTCCATCCCCGAGGGAAAATTTTGAGACACCCCAAGAAAAATTTTGAGTCATTTTTGAGAAAACTTTGAGTCATTCCCAGAGAAATTTTTCGAGTCATTTTTGAGGGCAAATTTCGAGACATTTCCGAGCCCAAATTTCGAGCCACAACAAAAAAATTTTGAGCAATTTTTACGGAAAATTTTTGAGACATTTCCAAAGAAAATTCTGAGCCATTTTCGAGGGAAAATTTTTGAGCCCACCCAAAAGGGGGGGGGTCAAAAAATGAAAATTCTTACCCTTCGAGCCAACTTGAACAAATTTTGTATTCATAGTTTGTGGGTCACAAGAAGGCTAGAAATGCAAAAATTAGGTGCGGGGTGGTGGGGGCGGGGGTTGGGTGCGGGGGGTGTTGGGTGGGGTTCGGGGAGGTGGGTGGGAGTGGGGTATGAGGGTGGGTCGGGGGTCCAGGGGGCGCGCCCCCTGGCTATAAAGAGGGCCGCCGAAGGCGAGCCTTGCAGCTAGTAAGTAATAAATACAAGGGCTAAGAGAATATTTTTTTCTAAATTAAATAATTGTTGGGATAAAAGCTCGCATCTTTCCTCTCTATTAGATTCGGTTTTGTTCGGAGATGTTCGGCAACCTTCGGGTTTCTCTCATCGGCTTATTTAGATTCCTTCAATTCTGACATTTGATAGATTTTAATTACAGAATAAATCTATTCTTACTATTATTTAATCAAATATTTTTCATTATATATTATAATGAATAAAATGAAGACCTTTGTGGACATTGATATCAACATGATTATAAATAATCCCAACAAATATCCTATTTATAAAGGTTAGTTCCTTTTGGTTAAATTATTTATCATCGATTAATCTAAAAAATTCCATCTAAAAAAGAATTACTATTTATTTTTGTCTCATATATGTTAAGCTATTTGATTAATTTATAGGAAGAGGGTGCTTTGCTGTTTTTATTTACTCTTTGATCTTATGAATGTTTATGTATTGTTGTATTGTTTTGTTGATTAAAGTTTTTTCTCCCACTTAAATATAAACAGCCTTTTCTTTTCTAATTAATCTTAATAGATTAATTAATACGATTTAATATTAATATCGTATTAATATATTAATGAAATTATAAGCTACTTATCTCTGTAGGAGATAAATATAAAGAGATTTTAATCATAAAGCGACATCGATAAGGTTGTCTTCTGCTTGTTCCAATTAACATAATATAATTAATATATTTGTAGAAATACAATTGAATAGTTTCGAATTCTTTTGTAAAGTGACCAGCTTGCTTTTAAGCAAAACAATTTTACATTAACCCATTCGGTTATTTCTAAACAAAAAGACTGATGATGAAGGCCAAACTCTCAAAACTATACTCTCTAAAAAATAAATTATTTATATTCATTGCATCAAGCAGAAGACAACCTCATTGATTTCTCTTAATGACTCAATAAATCTGCTACTCTTGGAAAGCTAAATCTTTTCAAATAAATATTATTCTAATATAAGAATACAATGACCAAATCACCTCTGCTGCTAAAGCTTGGTTTTCTATTCTATTTCTTTCTAGCATATATAACTCATATATGGAATAAAAGGCTAGAAACTCCGAATAAGCTTAGACATTTCAAAGGCTTTCGATCAGGTCTGGCTCAAAAATCTTCTTGCTTAATTAATTCCCCCTTTTTTTTAAAATTGTGTTGATTTGACCTGGAATGACCCTAATAAAATCCATCGAATTTGCCGCATCTTTTTGTCTGACGAAAGAGAGGATATAATATATCAATCATTGATTAGGTTCATCCTAGCAAATAAGACTAAACTATAGTTTAGAAAGCACTTCTTTCTTGTCAGACCCTATGTCTGGCCAAATAGAGATTTAAATTGGGATCTCTGATATTTTAGCCTTACTTACTTCCAATTGTGTAATCTGATTAGTTAATATTCATTTAAGTATGTATTTGTTATTTTCCTTGTGATTTATCTTCAGTAGTTTATTCTATAATAAATTATGATTTAGTATCAATTTATAATCATAAATTAACTTTGTCTCCTCAAAAATTCCGGATTCCTATGCAATTGCATATTTTGTTCGCCTACACATACCACCCAGGAGATCAATTATCTATCCCAATCATGCATCTTGGTCCATGTCCATGTTATTCTTTCCGATTGGCCTCCAGACTGTTGATGCATACATTAGCAAAGATTTGATTAGAGTCAAATATAAGTATCTAATTGTATTAGGATTTTTAAATGATTTCGTGTTTCGAAATACAAATCCCCAGCTCCGATTAGCTTTACCTACAATGTAGGCCAGGTGATCGCTGAATGTATGTTTCGAGTCCAAAATTACTCCCAAGTCTTTAATAGTGTCGACTCTACCGCAGTTTATGTTAGTCGAGAGTAAATAATCAAAAGTAATGTGGTTAATACGTCTTGACAAGGTAATAGTGAGACATTTATCGAAGTTGAGGAACAGCAGGTTCATGTTACACCAATTCATAATTTTATTCAAATCAGATTGCATCTTTAGGCAATCTTCTTTCTTTGAAATTTCCAAAAACAGTTTAATGTCATCTGCAAATAGTAGAATGTCACAAAATATTTGAAGAATATTGCATAAAATTGCAAATTTGAAGGATTTTTTGTCAAATATTTCACATTTCATGCCAAATACAGGTGTTTTAAAAGTAACTTTTCGGAGAAAGAATGAAAAAAACAAAAAAGGAAATAAAACAGGAGGACACATGAATTATTCACAATTATAATCAAATTTTAATTATTTTTGTGATCATTTGTTAATTATTTCTTTATTTTTTTGTTTTAACGTCCTTCGGGACTATAAACCATTTTGGACATTGAGTGTTCGTGTGTGTGTAAATTAGTGAAGGGATCAGAGTATTATAGCTGGTCAAATATTGGCATTATTCTATTAGTTTTTTATTTGTACGTCAATAAGAAAAAGCTTCTTAATATATGGTAAAAAATATAAGCAATAGCAATACAATCGTGTCTGTTAAATAAAACTACCCCCCTCGCCGTATTTTTTTTGTTCACATTTTTAAAACATAATCATATTTATTATGTTTATTTTATTCAAGTGTACCTATTATTTCTTTAAGTTTAAAGATTTTTTAATAATATTATATTATGGTAAATGTAATGAGAATTTTATGCAATTTTTTACGCAATAAATGTAGATATTTGACACTTGGTGTCTATTCCTCTCATAGCACTCTTTCAAATATATAGTCATTTTGCCTTCAATTTTTATTTTTTAGTGCATAAAAAAATTTAGTTTGCTATCTTTTACTGCATATATTTGCATATTTCAACCTATACTGCATATTACTTGCATATTTCAGCATTTTTAACTGCATATTTTGGCACTTTTTACTGCATAAAAACCCGATCTCTAGCTATTAGACATTAACTAAGTATTTGGTAAGGTTAGTTTTATGATTTTAAGTGATTTGTGTTTTATTTCAGGGCCTCTTCATCCGTGCTGCTACTGTAACATGATATTCATTAGCGAAGAATTTTTACAAAAGCATCAAAAGAAATGCATTCAAACGAAAATATCCTGTTTATTCAAAAAGCATTTGAATATAAATTTATTAACTAATGGTAAATTGAATCCATAATATCTATTGAAATCCATTATGAAAAATAATTTAAAATTTTCTAATTCAATTAGGTCAGAAATTCTTTGAATGTACAGAATGTCAAAAAAAATTTATATCAAAATATAACCTAACACGACATTTGCTGGTACATTCCGTGTTTCGTCGCTATAATGGTGTCTGTTGCTACGTTCGAGATGATGTCCCCAGTCAGCGTTTTTCCTCATTGGAATCAGATAAATTCGATGCTTTATGGCTTAAAATTTCCTCAAATTCATCTTCTAGATTCCTCTGTGTAATCTATAGGTCCCCTAATGATCCGAAATTTTCAGAATTTTTCAACTATCTCGGTAAATGTTGCGACCAAATTCAATCACAATTTCCCAATTCAGAAATTTCTTTTCTCGGAGATTTCAATGTCCATAATAAAGATTGATTGACCCATTCCAGCTCCAACACGCATGCTGGTCGCGAAGCCTATGACTTCTCTATAGCCTGCAATCTCACTCAAATCATCAACTGTCCTACTAGAATACCTGACAATACCAAACACACAGCGTGTCTTCTTGATCTATTCCTGACAACTGACCCATCGACATTCACATTCTCTATATCGGCCCCTCTGAATAAATCCGACCACTCCTTGATTAAAATTAATCCTCCTTTCAACCTGTCTAAGCCCAAGAGCCAACAAATAAATAAAAAAATATGGCTATTTAAGAGAGCCAACTTCGATGAGATGCGTAGCTTCTTTGGACAATTCCCGTGGAATGACGCATTAAAAAATAAAAATGCTTCTGAATGTGCTTCCGTATTTGAAGATGTAATTCAGATGGGCATTGAACAGTGTGTTCCCTATGTAAATGGGAAAAATTATTCAAAACCCTGGTTTAACAAGCGATGCGCCGAAGCTGTTCGTGAAAAAAATAAAGCATTCAAGGAATGGCTTTTCTGCCAAACGGACATCAAACGAATCGCTTTTTCAAAATCGCGTAACCATTGTAACAAAATTATTAATGAAACCAAGAAGTCTTTAGACGAAAAATGGGCTGACCGATTATCAGCATGCCCCGCTAATAAAAATCGATTCTGGCATCTCACGAAGAAATTAAATACGAACTCCTCCAAATCTGCGTTTCCCCCCCTTAATCTTCCCAGCGGCTCAATAGCCACTGACGCCCTCGCTAAAGCTGAAGCATTCGCTTCATTCTTCGCGACCAATGCCACCCTAGACGACAAGGGACTTGACCCCCCGCCCTATACCCCTAGCACCAATATTATGTCGGATATTAAATTCAGAATACCAAAAATATTAAAGGTAATCAAAAACCTAAATGTTGATTCAGCCGCTGGCCCAGACAACATTCCCACCAGTATAATCAAAAATTGCGCGCCTGAACTTGCTCCTATTCTCTCAAAAATTTTCAAACTTTCTTATACCACTGGCTCATTTCCGGGGAGCTGGAAAACTGCAAGAATTCAACCAATAAAAAAGGAGATTCTTCAAATGTAGCCAATTATCGTCCGATCGCTTTAACTTCGGTTCTTTCCAAAATCATGGAAAAAATAATTAATGAGCAAGTTCTTCACCATTTAGAATCTAATAAACTAATCCATGATAGTCAATACGGCTTTAGACAATCTCGGTCCACCGGCGACATTTTAGCATATATAACTCATATGTGGAATAAAGCACTAGAGACTGGTAAAGAGACTTTCGTAATAGGCTTAGACATTTCAAAGGCCTTCGATCAAGTCTGGCACAAAAATCTTCTTGGCAAATTACCTGCATTTGGCCTCCCCCCGAGCCTCTGCAAGTTATTTCTCCCACGCTCTTTATTATCTATATTAATGACCTATTAAATCTGCCCTCCAATCCAATACATTGTTACGCTGACGATAGCACCCTCCACAACGCTCAATCTTTACTAGACAATCGCGCAAACATAGCCTCCTCAATAAATTCAGAGTTAAGCATGCTAAAAAAATGGGGATCTCACAACTTGGTAAACTTTAATGCTGGTAAAACACAATGCTGCCTAATTTCTAGGCGCGCAGATAGGAACCTTCCGGACATTTCCTTTGATTCGAGCTCATTGGAATTTCGTAATAAAATATCATTGTTAGGTGTCTCCTTAGGTTCTGACCTCTCTTGGAATGACCATATTATCTCAGTAGCAAAGGCTGCAGCATGTAAGCTTGGCTTTCTTTTTCCGAACCAAACGATTTTTCACCCCCACTCAACTCCTTATATTATACAAGGCTCAAATTCGCCCCTGTCTTGAATATTGCTCGCATTTGTGGAGAGGGGCCCCCAAGTATTCTCTTGAAACCTTGGACGCAATTCAGAGGCGAGCTATCAGACTGATAGGCGATCCTACATTAACTGACACTCTCGACTCCCTAGCTCATCGTAGATCTGTCTCCGCCCTTTCCCTTTTTTATAGATACTACCATGGCTTTTGTTCTGACGAAATTAAATCGATAATCCCACCAAGGGCTTCATTTGCGCGAAATACACGATTTTCTAAAACTCAACACCCCTACGCGCTTAAACTTGATACTAATCGAACAAACGCATTCGCCAATTCATTTATCCCCATGACATCTAGAGACTGGAACTCTCTTCCCCCGACCGTCTTTCCAGCAAGTTATAACCTTCAATCTTTCAAGACCAGCATCCACAGATACCTTCGACTTCTACCCAATCACTAAATATCCCCTTATCTTCACGTTACAAGGGTCCACAACGGACTACAGAGGTTGTACCTTCTTGGTGCAACTTCTTCTTGTATCAGTATCATTATAAAAAAAAAAAAAAAAAAAAAAATCATTGTATGTTTGTTAGGGTGGCTGTTAATCAATAATATCTTTACAGCACTCTCACTATCTTTAAGAAAAAACGTAAAATTGATGAGAAATTTTATTTTTTCCTAAAATTGATTAAAAGTTTCAAGAAAACTTTTTCCCTTTTTTCTGTATTTCCATGTATATGTCGAGGATAAGTTTTTTTATTTAATAAATGCTAGATTATGGAATCCTCAATGAATTATATCTTATGCAAATATTTCATAAAATCTATAGTTATTCAGTTATAGCATAGCAATCTACCAAATTCATCAATTATGACCTTCATGAACCCAGGTAACACACAATATCCTCAGAATATTCTTAGAATATTCTGAGGATATTGTGGTTATCTGGGAATTACTTTGAAATTTTTTAATATCTTCTCATTATTTCTTAGATTTTTTTAAAAATTAAAAAATAAGGTTTTAATTAAATCTAAAAAATTCGTGATGATTGGATGTATAGAATTACAGATATGACCACATGGCTGTCTTAATTGTTGAATTTTTTCCTTTTTTGCCCCTATTACGGAATAACTATAGATTTAATAGACTATACGCATAAGATATAATTGATAGACAATTTTAATAATCATATTCATTTTTTTATATAATCTTGTTTCGCGAAAAACAAAAAAAGATATTCGTGAAAATATTGGAAAAATGTCCTTTTTTTCGCCTTTAATCAATTTTGCTCTCCATTAAATCCTAAATTGATTCCTGCCTTTTTTTTTGCTGCCTCTCATTCCTATTATTCTGCCTTCAATGTTCAAATAAAACCTTTTTAATTTTTAAAATCATTATACATATATTTAATTTCTTTATTTTTATTTTCTATATAAATTTATATTCACACTGACATGTTTATTTTATTTCACCAATAAAACCCAGAGTTAGATTCATTGCACGTTTTACAGTAAGAAAATGAATTGATATTGAACAACTAAATAAACAAGAAGTCAGATCATTCTAGGCTGAAAACCTTCTAATAATATATTCATTATATTTCAGAATTTTTATCAAATTTTCATTGATAAAATGAGAATTTCTCTCGAAACAGTTCAATGTTTTGAAATTGTTTTTTGGAACGAAGTTCCTTATGGGACGCCTCGGAGTGGTACCCTAGCCGGTGAAAAACGTCCGTAACGTTAAGAAAAAGCGAGCCAATGCTCATGCGCGCGCATCCACTCAGCCACTCTGGAGGCGGGGCCTCTGGCTTGTGCTGTGGTCGGGAAGTTTAAGTTTTATCATAATCGAGTGCAAGCTAGATCGACGGAAAGGTTACTTACAGAATTCAAAAGGTTATCATTAAATTCTTTACATACAAGAGCAAGAACAATCGTAGATTTCATTAGTAATAAAAAAGGTGTTTCAACTTTAACATTTAACGTTCAAAGTTTAAAGAGTCATCGCTTGGATTTAACTGATTCAGTTACTCAAAAAACAAACATTTTATTACTATCTGAGACAAATATGGACAATGATCAGCTATATGAAATACCGAATTTTAATTGTATCGTCCATTATAAAAGAGGTAATGTTCGATCAGGTGGAGTTGCGATTTACCAATCGAATGACGACACTGTTAATATTGTTTCACCAAATATGGACATAATAATGAGAAATGCTAATGACTTTGGTTTTAGACATTCACCTGTTGGAGATATTTGTTCTGCTATTTGCAAGATGGAAAACGGCGTTGAAATCGTAATGGTAGTCGTTTACATTGCACAGAAACAGAAGTTAATAGACATACAAGGATTCATACATCGATCACTGTTGGAGTATTCTGCAGCATCTACAGCATTACTTGAAGAGTATGGTACCAATTATGACCAACTTCCACTAATTTTGGCAGGTGACTTCAATATTAACTTCAAAGATAAGCAATCAGAGTCATTTAAAACTTTTCTGAAAAATACATTTGATTTAAATATGAACAATAATGAAGATGAATCCACTACGAGAGACAATACTACTATCGATGCTGTTTTCTCGAGATATTTGGCAAAAATCGAATCACAAATATATATATCTTATTTTAGTTACCATAAAGCTATAGTTTCTATGATAGAACATAATTAGGCTTAATTATTATTATTCATATAAATACCTGTTTCTTTTTGTATATTATTATTATTATATATTATATATTTTTATAAATCATTGTAAATAAAATAAAGGTGTTAAGATAATTTTATAAAGTAGTTTCTTTGCTTTTTATCGATAAAAAAATCATAATAAAAAATGTATACCCGAATAATTATTTTTCTTTATACCTAGAATAGAACTTAAAATTAATATTTTTATAATAAGGAACTTCGTTCCTATCCGGTGTCCTACGACACAGATCTAATTTTTTTAAATAATAGTATTTATTTAATATGAAAAATAATCATTAAATTAATTCTATATAAGTGTGTATGTTTATTTTCATCAAGCAGATGCCACAGTCTTTCATATTCGAATATAAAAATAAACCATAAACATCGTTTCTTTTTTTTATAAAATGTTTATCAATTTACAACTAGTACAAAATTATATTAAATGTAATCATCCTTCTTGTAAATATTATATATCTATTTCACTCATACTTTGATAACAAATATCAATTTCTTGTTTTGTTTTTATTAATATACTTACATTAAAATTATTATATTCATTTAATTTAGTTGGAGTTTTCTTAAAGTGTTGTAATATTTGACCACGCACTCTCTAATGGAAGGAATGTTTAATTAATTTGATTTCCAACGGAGTTTTCAGATCAGTCCTCCAGTTCAACCAATCCAAGGACTGTCTTTCAGTTTGCATGAGAAATCTCTCCTGATTTATTCTCTAATAACTTCTCCCCAACTATTGTCTACTGATCCCTTCTGGAGGGCCTTTCTTTTTTCTAAAATAAACCACCTGTTTTAAGGGCCAATTCTAGTAATTTTTTACGTCTAAGCGAACAATATTTTGCCGTCCTCCACCTTAAGAATAATAATCGTGTAGTATATCCAGTGGCGTAAACACGAGGGCGGGGGAGGGGTTTAGGGGTCAGAACCCCCCCCCCAGAGACAGACCCTATCAATCTTTTGGTGTTGGGAGGATATGGGTTAATAGTCCAGTCAAATTAGACCAATTTTCAACAAATAGAAACATTAATCGTTAAAGATCTGAATTTCTGCAAACATGCTTACAATATACCCACGGGTATATCCAATAATGAAATTGGAAAAGGACAATTAGTACATAAGGGTTGAAATAATATTTTATTCATTTTTAGTTTTTATAAAATTTATATTTATGTGGGATTTGATTAATTAAGCATTTAATTTAAAAGTGAATTCTGTTTGAGATCGCATGTTTGGCAAATGTGTGTGGCTGTCTTCCTGCCATTTTATGGTGGGAGGTCGCTCTCTTTCTTCTTGGCCGGTTATTGTCCCGAAGATCTTTATGTTCAGGCTAAAAGCATGTAATAAATATTATTATGACAACTTGTGTTAAGAGAGCTGGCCGGCTGACACTCATATGCATGTGTATAGGTGTACGTGTTTCAGCTGAGAGGCAGTCGTTGACAAGGGCTGTAAGCTGCCGACACCCTCACCCCACTTATATGCATGTGTGTGTGTAAGTGTATGGGTGGCGACTGAAGGAATGTTGGTTGCAGCTGCAAGTCAGTTCAGTTGAAAACGAGCCATAGTCAAGATGACACGATGTATTAATTTTAAGATGATGTGTATTACGATGTTTTAACGATGACCCCCTAGACGAAAATGTACCAACCCCCCTTTGTGTAAATAAACATATATATATAAAGAACTGAATGTGTGTTATTATTATTTCACCCCTATGAGCGAAGGGGGTGAAAACCCGCCCGCCTTCTACAAGTGGAGGCCTGTCCGGGATGAATCGTAAGGGGTGAAACCCCCCGCCCGCTTTCTACATTTAAATATAAATTATTAATTAAATATTTTGATAATAAATTCTTTATATATATATATAAATTATTTAGCAAATTTCACATTAAAAATAACTTCAAACCAGAATTTAAATAGAAATTGAGAGAATGATATCTGTTTTAAATGAGTCTTAGAGAATTATCTAATAAATCCTTTTAAATTTCAGTGGAAAACTAATGACAATTTATAATTTTAATTTTAAAAAAGAAATCAATACTTGAAATTGGGCCGAAGGATGGGGGAAATAAGAATTTTGTGACGAAAATAGACTATGCGAAACATTCATAATATAGGATTCCTACACTAAACATTCAGATTATAGCATTCTACTCTAGACATTCTATACACTACATCTTTCTCAACTGAATTCATATCATAGCCTTCTATACTTGGCATTCAACGCTAAACATTCATATTACGGCGTTCCTACACTAAACTCTCTAACTTAATCTTTAGAGAGAGAGGCATCCATACTACATTCTATATTACACAGAGCTCACTAAAATCATCACTTTTGAGCCTCCTGAAATATCACTCCAAGCAAACGGGATAAAAGGAACTTCATCACACCGAACCTGCCAGACGCCGAGAATTCCATTCAGGCGCACCTAAAAATCCCAAGATTGGTGCCTGAAGTACAATCGGAGTCCAGGCGACGGAAAGAAGAATAATCCCATACCTTTGGTCCACGAGGAATGTAATATCGCCACATATAAATTCTTAAACAACCCATTTAAACTGTTCACTTCAATTATTGATAAACCAAAAAATAAATTCGCATATTTAAATTTAATAAATCTCTAAAAAAACTTTATTATTGTTGAAAACCCACACATCCATCCTTTTTGTTTTATTTGCATTTTTTGATTTAAATTCATTTTATAACTTAAATTCAGTAAAGTAGCTTATTTTAAATTCAATCATTTCAGATTATAAGCATTGAGGGAGCGACTACCCTGAGTACACCCACCACCCTTAAGGAAATTAGTATATAAGCAAACCACTTGCTATAAGAGCAAGCCCACGTCACCTCACATCCAAGCCTCATATCCATTTTCAAAAACAAACATCCATTATAACAATAACCACTGCATGCTTAATACGGCTTCCCATTGAACATACTAAAAGTCGAAATCTGTTGCGCTAAAGCCGCATTCTATCAAAAAAGGTATACTTTTTCAATTGTTTGCCTATACCTCTACAACTAACGCTAATACTAAAAAAATTGTTATCAGCTAACATACTATCATTTTGTGCCTTTTCTTAATAACCACAACGCATAGTGGTCAAACAACATGAAAGTCATTTTTGACAATTTCTCTTTAGTATTCTAATAGATAAATGAAGGAAAAAATTAGTTCCCCAAAAATAGGGGGGGGGTAGGTCAATCCGGGCACAAATACAATTTCTAAATTAATATTCAGTACTTATGAAAATTACTTGAAATTGAAGAGAATTACCTCCCTCTGATCTTTTATATTCAATCATGAGAATATTTAAATTTTTAAGTTACTCTAATAGATTCACAATTTTTTTTGTTTTTTGATTTAGTTTTTTTGAATATTGTGACAATTAACTACACTACTGCCATCTGCAGATTAGAAATTGAAACTCTCAACTATTGTTTGAAGAACCCATTAGGCCATTTTCTCTCTCAACTGTCATTTGATACATTTTAATATTAAACAATTTGTTTTTTGTTTATTCAATTGAAATATTTGCAAGATATAATTAAGCATAATGGATACATTTAGAATTGTTGATATCAATAAAATTCTCAACAATCCAAACAATTATCCTATTCATAAAGGTTAGTAGGTTATGTTTAATTTATCAAATAATTTAAAATATCACATTTAGAATATAATTAATATCTATTTGTATTAAATATTAATTAAAATATAATCTATTTATCCCTCTATGATGGACTTTCAAAGATATATTAATCTAAAAAGGGCAAAAAATGAGATTATTTAATTAAGGTGACCAAATTTTTACAATGAAAAGTAAGTACGACACAAATTGAAGAAAAAAAAAACATTTTTTTCAATGGAACAATATTAAACTATAATATGATGAATGCAGAGTAAAAACATTTCTAGCATTTGATATTATTTTGACATGCCTATTAATTTTTATCTAAATGAGTACTTTTCCATTGAATGAATATTTTTTGTTAATCATCCATGTAATTACCAGGGGGGATGCGCCCCCCTTGCCCCTGGACTGCCACTCCTCCGCATAGGCAGTTGCCCCTCCCTGCCCCTGGACCCCTCCTGTTTCCCATACATTTAGCTGGTATATTATGTGCTGAGGCCTAAATACTGTTTTATTTATGAAATTGTGGAGGAAAGTATAAGTATAATTTATAGGTTTTTCAAAACTCATATTTGAGTCACGTTATTATAGTTATAATTAAATGAATTAGCTTTTAAAATGTTGCGCTCCCTAAAATACCCAAAACTCCTTTGATTAATTTAAAATACTTGGAAATTAATATTGAAAATAAAAAAACGTGTTTAACGACATCCTGCGAATTTATCAATCATTTTAATTACATAATAATTTCCATCTTTAGATTTAGAAATATTTAAATTTGATTTTGATTTAAATATCATGGATCAATCTGCATATTAAAATTCATCTATATATTACGCCTTCCAGCTTCTGGTCTCCCACGGGCCAAAACTACAGGCCTAATCATTAGGGTGGAGCGAAAAAGCCCCCCCCCACCCCACCCATCCTAATCGAAGAAATGTCTCTGCCCTTTCCATTTTCCATAGATAATATCACGGCAGGTTCTCTGAGGAGATAACATCAGTAATTCCACCCAAAGCATGCTTTGCGCGTTTTGGCGACTCCCAAAACTCTTTCGCTGTTAAATTACAAAAGTGCCGGACCACTTCATTCGCCAATACGTATATCCCCATGACTTCAAGGAACTGAAAATCTCTCCTAGCATCTATCTCTCCCAGCACTTATATTTTTATATTATATTATTATCTTCAAACCTTCAAAACCCGAGTGCATAAACACCTACGCCTCCACCTTCTCACTTAATCAACTTTCCCTTTTCTTCGGTAATGCAAGGGTCTTTCGAGATCCATAGGGGCTGCTTCTTTACTGCTGCGCCCCTTCTTGCATTCGATTGCATTAAAAAAAAAAAAATAATAGAAGGAAAGATTATGACCAATTTCAAGTGGTTGGTGAATAATAGCTATGCTCTCCATTTTACAATTCATATTGTCTGTCATTTGATACCTTTTAACAGGTGGGCTGAAAAGTCTGTAGGCCAGCATTGAAAAAAAAAATTTTTTGGATAGAATTTGATTTTATTATTCAATATAGTTCCCTTCGCGGGCGATACAACGATTATAGCGGCCATACAATTTTTCGATACCATTTTTATAATACCATTTGATTATTTAAATAAGTTTTTTTCAATATATATAAGTATATATATAACCATAATGGATACCTTTCAAATTGTTGCTATCAATATGATTCTAAATAATCCCAACCATTATCCGATTTATAAAGTTCAGTATCGATGAATAAATTATCAAATAACCTTAAATATCACATCTTGAGAATAATTACTCTTTATTTGTATCATATATTAATAAAATTATAACTTACTTATTTCTGTAGGAGGAATTTACAAAGAAATACAGATGATTAATAGAAATTACTTACTGAAGTTGTCTTTTGCTTGATACATATAAACTTAATACCCACCCAGGGCCGTTCCTGACCCATTGTGCGCCCTGTAACAAGTTATGATTTGCCGTCCTTTTTGAAAAATAATAGAAAATAACCCTCCTGGAAGGCCTCCTGCCCACTAAACAATTAATTAACAAATACAATAATGTTATCTTATCTCTCTATATTACTTTACCCTAGAGGGTAGTATTGTAATCTTGCATGAAAAAAGTGTTTTTATATTGCTTAGTTTTTTCGAAATATCACAAAAACGGCTGAAACTATTTTGTTAAAAAAAAATTAAGCGAAACCATGGCGTTTCGGTCTATAAAAAATCCCTAATGATTAAACAACAAAGAGGGAAGGGGATTTATATAGAAGGGGCCACAAACTATAAAATAAGAATTCTCTAATAATACTAAATATTAATTCATCTGTAGAAAATATTTATTATAAATGTCAGATTCATGTAAAATTAGTTGTTTTTTTCATTAAATGATAAATCTTAGATAGGGATTCTAGGATATAATTATGATAAGTAATTAATAGAGATTGTGATGTTGGTGCAACGTGAAACATCTTTAATAAAGATAAAAGTAAATAAATATTAAATGAAATATTTATATACTATGAGTTAGGTTTTCTAGGTCACTTGTTTCACATTAAAATTTATGATAAGGTTTATAATTTAAAATGAATTGTGTTTTATTTCAGGGCCACTTCATCCATGCTGCTATTGTAGCATGATGTTTATCAGCGAAGCATTTTTAGAAAAACATCAGAAGAAATGTATTAACATGAAAATATCCACTATATTCAAAAATCACCTTAATATTAATGGATTAAAAAAAGGTAAAATTAATCTTTAATATCCAGTGAAATCCATTCTGAAAAATATTTAACATTTTCTAATTCATTCAGGTCGGAAATACTTTCATTGTACAGAATGTCAAAAGAGATTTAGATTCAAATCACAGCTCAATCGACATTTGCTGATACATTCCGTGGAGAGGCCCTTTGGATGTTCCCATTGTGAAAAACGCTTCTCACACAAATCTGATCTCACAACGCATTTAAGGATACATTCCGGTGAAAAGCCTCTTTGGATGTACCGCATTGTGAAAAACGCTTCTCAGTCAAATCTGATCTCACAAGGCATTTAAGGATACATTCCGGTGAAAAGCCTTTTGGATGTCCGCATTGTGAAAAACGCTTCTCAGACAAATCTCATCTCACAACGCATTTAAGAGATACATTCCGGTGAAAAGCCTTTTGGATGTACGCATTGTGAAAAACGCTTCTCAAAGAAATTTAATCTTACTTCGCATTTAAGGATACATTCCAGTGAAAGGCCTTTTGGATGTCCGCATTGTGAAAAACGCTTCTTACACAAATCTAATCTCACAACGCATTTAAGGATTCATACAGGAGAGAAAGCTTATAAATGTACTGAATGTCCTAAAAGATTTGCTCACAAGAACAGCCTCGATAAGCATTTGCTAACACATACAGGAGAAAGGCCCTTTAACTGTGCTCATTGCTCAAATGCTTTCGCACTAAGGGCAAATCTCATAAGTCATTTAAAAATACATTTTAAAAATCCTTAAGAAATTTCCAGATTCATTTTATATTCCCAAATAAGTTCAAATCTCATTTCAATTCATTCAATTTCCCGACGTTTTTTTTTTTTATTTGAACATTTTAATGTTGAAGTTGTAATTTAGAATAGAATATTAGATTTGTCCCTTCTGCTATAATTTTTCTCGTAATTGATAAGAGTTTTTCTTTAGGAGGTGGTCTGGTATAAATATACAATTGGATCTTGATGAAGGCAGTCGAAGGTGGTTGTAAAAAAATAAGACTATATCGGTTTTATTATTTTACAATTATTCGATAACGGACGTTTCGGAGATTTTCTCTGTCCTTCTCAGGGTAAAGAAAAGTCAATGAAATTTATCAACTCATAATTATTTCCTGTCTCCTTTGACAATGGCAAGAAAACATTATAAAATTTCATCTCGATAGAAAAATTAATCATCAATTGCTTTTTCTATTGAGATGAAATTTTATAATGCTTTCTTGCCATTGTCAAAGGAGACAGGAAGTAATTATGGGTTGATATACTTTCATTGACTTTTCGTTACCCTAAAGAAGGAGAGAGTAAATCTCCAAAACGTCGGTTATCGAATAAATGTAAAATAATAAAACCGATATAGTCTTATTTTTTTACAACCACCTTGGACTGCCTTCATCAACATCCAATTGTGTATTTCTAGTAATAATTTATTTTTCTCTCTCATTGTATATATATTAGGGTGGGTGTTAATCAATAATATTTTTAAAGTGCCCTCTCTCAACATCGATAAGAAATAACGTAAAATTGATCTGAACTTTTCTTTTTTCGAAAATTGATTAAAAGTGTCAAGAAGACTTTCAGGGTTTTTTCTGTATTCCAGCGTATGTGTGCAAGAGTTCGTTTTTTATACATTTATGGAATCCTCTATGACTTATATTCTATGCGTATATTTCATAAAATATATATAACGTAACAATCTGCTAAATTATTCAATTATACCCTCATGGGTTATTTTGAAGTGCTTTTATATCTTATTATTTTTTAAATTTTATTATAAATTAAAAAAATAACTTCGATAATAGTACTATGATGTTTTTATATTAATTAAGTTTTTTGTGTTCAAATGTGGGAATTACAACAAACCTTGTGAACAGACGAGAGAGTATCTGTCGAAACATGTCTCCAAGTTTTTGTAAATAAATATTTGCTAAGGACAAGAAGAATTCGCCTTCATTTAACATCCTTTTTTTTTCTCCTTTCTAAAACATATTAACTGTTCTCAACGTTTTTAGTTGCCTCATTTTAAGGTAGTTCTTTCACAAATTAAAAAATTCAAGAAGTCTTTGAAACTTGAAATATAAGTCATTAAAAGCATAAAAAACACACTGTTAAAATTTGAAGACGGATTATCACACCAAACATGAAATAATTGCAATTAAAAATGAAATTTTTTACATAGGGTAGATTGGGAAAGGGTGGGGAAATTGATCATTATTTTTTTTTCATTGAAGGACTTTCACCATCTTGATAAAAAACTAATATTTGTTATAATAATATATTCGGAGTAAATTAAAAAGAAATTGAAATTATTTACCTCGTAGTTTCGATAAAAAACAAAAAAAAAAATAACATATTTGGGCGATTATTTTTAGTGGAGGGGATATAAGAACAATTGCTTGGAAAGGATCCATTCATAAGGAGGATATAGTAGTGTGATAAGTACAGTCACGTTAAAAAACATAACCTAAAATTTTAGTACCGTTCATATGTATAGAGTGGTTACGAGGCTAAAACTTTTTGTGTGGATTGTCGCGAAAGAACTACCTTAACACAAAAAATTAATTAATAAAAAAATAACTTTTTCATTAAATCTAAAAAAATCTTGATGATCGGATGAATAGAATTAAAGATAGGAAGGACTCCATGGCGGGCTTAATTGATGAATTTTTTCCATTTTTGTCGCTCTAACGAAATCACTAAATTTTATTTATTATTCGCAAGGGAAATAATTCATTGAGAATTTCCTTAATCAACTTCATTTCGAGATTGTTTTTATAAAATAATTGTATTTATTTAATATTAATAACAATCAATGAATTATTTCAATTTAAGTGTATACCTTTATTTTCATCAAGCAGATGACAGACTTTTTGATATACGATTATAATAATAAATCAAATGGTTCGTTTCTTTTTGTTTTTTATAAAAAATAAATAAATAAATGAAACTACTAATACAAAATTATATTAAATGTATTCATCAAAAATTATACATCTAGGTATTTCACTAATACTTTAATAACAAATATCAAATATTTTTTTTAATTATATATAATAAAATTATTTAATTATTTTAATTTATTTGTTTGTTTGTTTTTGGTAAAATTATTCATTTTCGTTTCATTTTTATAATATATACCTACGGATTATATTTAAACCAATTTCACTTTTTTGACAATATGATATTTCCAAGTCATTTTATTGTCAAATATTAAACGTAGAAATTTGTTTTTTTCACCAATTTGAATATTTATATTATTTTTTGAAATAACGGTCAAATTATCCACCTTGTACCCTCTTGTAAATATAATCGCTTTAGTTTCTTGCAGTTCCAATTCAAGTTTTAAATATTCTTGAGACAGGGACTGATTTATCCAAGGGTCCAGTTTATTTGAATTTTCCTTAGATGTATTTGCTCAAAGACCAGAGAATAATATCATCTGCCAACTGGAGCATTTAAACTCCATGAAGTGCTAAAGACTTTTAAGTTCTTTTGTGTACAATTCGTTTAATAGGGGGCTGAGTCTACCGCCCTTTTCCTGCTCTATATATACAGAATGGCCATATTATTCAATCTTTCCTCTCCCATTGTACTTGCAATGAACGTAAACCAATTTAATAGGATTAATAATAATAATAATATTTAATAAATATCATTTTAAAATTACCTAGATTATACTAAAATATAATTAATATTAAGTGTCGCAAAATTATTCAATTTAATTATTTGTTTAATTGTTAATGATTTAATCATTATTATTTTATAATTAAGATGAATGATTGTTAAAAATAATTATTAAGATTTTTGTTTGAGATCTAATTGATTTAATCATTTGTTTATTTGATGTCGGATGAAAAAATAGTCCCTATGAAAGTTGCTCAGTTTTTTTTTATGATTAAGGATCCGTAAAGAAATATATAGGTTTAAAAAACAGAAGTTGACCTTGAAATACCCTCGAAAGCTTGTTCTAGGTCGACAAACAATAGCGTAGTTTAGTTTCCCCCTCGATATAAATAATCTTTTTTTTGAAACTTTATTTCATATAATGCACTTTTTTTTGAGTTATAAGACTGTCTCAAGATAAAAAACTCACCCGGTATATTATATTTGTGTATGTTTATTTGCATCAAGTAGAGGACAACCTCTTTGTTTCTCTTTATTTATCAAGAAATTATAGTTAATTTAAGATAATAGCAATAATAAGGCCAGTCTCCATTAATAAAAAGCAGCGGCGACGGGGTAAAAGCAAGAAAAATAATATTTGTTAAAAAGTTTTAAATCTACATAATATATTTTTTTTCTTTCCTGTTGCCGAACAACATTTCCAATGTTTTAGCCTCCTATATAATGCCTCGGCATTTTGTCCTATCCCGTGCCATAGAGTTCCAATTTCCTTGAGCACCCAACTCTTCAAGATCTCTGGCTATATTGTCCATCCATCTTTGCCGTGGTCTATCTGGTGGTCTTCTTCCTATCGGTTTTGCTTCGGAAATCTTGCTGATAGCTCGGTCTTCATCAGCACGCACCACATTTCCCACCCAAACCAGCCTTTGTGATCTTATACAGCTCGTGATTAAAGGCTGCCCTGTTAATTCTCTCACTTCCCTTGCACTTCTAAACCTCCATTCGCCGGTAAGACTATCGCTAATCATTCCGCTTATTCTCTTCAAGATCTTGTTTTCGAAGGACATTAGATATTTATGAACATATAGGGTCATGGTCCATGTCTCACACCCATAGAACACCATCGCTCGAATAATGGCGTTGTAGATTTTAATTTAAAGTTTTCTTGAGAGATTTTTATTTTTGAGCAGGCTATTTAAGGCTGCCGCACAACGGTTTCCTTTCATTATTCGAGTCTGAATTTCCTTGCCTACTTCATTCTTTGTTGTTATAAGACTCCCCAAATAAGCAAAATTATCAGCATACTCGTAACTGGCATCCTCACATCTCAAGCTATTGTGTTGTTGTTGCTATGTCTTGACACTTTCATTGCTTTGGTCTTTTCAGCATTTATTTTAAGACCAACTCTTAGGTCCATGCATGTCCACCAAACCTCTATTCGCTACTATGGCAATATCATCCGCATATGGAAATACTTTATGCAGGCCATTCAGTGGTATTCCTTCTCTCCCTTCATCTAAAATTATTATAACTTTTTCCAGAATAAGGTTGAAAAGCAGGGGTGTTGGGGCCCGAATCGGATATATTTTTATAGTTAGCATGGATGGGGCCAATTTTGGACTCTGCCTTTTTCTTCCCCTCTTCCTCTCCTTCTTACTTGCAGACTTGCTCTGAAGACAGAACACAAATCGCATCGAGACAAGTCGGCGCGTATACCTATAGTTAACACAACGAAGAAAGGGCCATCTCCTTTAGTGTATCACTATTCGAGACCTAGGTAAGTGAAAACCACTCTCCTCCCGATCCTGAATATCTTAAAATCAATGAAAAGGGGGTAGCTGATCCAGCAACACCAAATACAGTCCATGAAATATTAGTAAATAGCGTGTCGTGGCCTATTGTCACCCCCAAACTAGTTTGGGCCGCAACAAGGGTTGATATTGCATATCCTTGTCGTAGTCCTGTTTTGATGCTAAATGGTTCCGAATACCTACCCTCTAATATTAGTATCTCATATTAACCAATCCATTAGGTACTCAGCGAAAACCACGGGAAGGTATTGAAGAAGTTTGGCTAGAAACACCGTGGAAAGGATATACCGAAAAATAAAAGTATTAAGAATTCATTTTAAGATATAAAGATAAGGATAATAGGTCGGGTAAAGAAGGAAATAGTTATGGAGATGAGTTATAGAAGTATTAATCAAAAATAAATAAAAACAGTAAAACAATCGAAAGGAAAAAGCAGAGGTATTTCCCAAACGACGCGACGGTATAATCACGAAAATTTATAATACAAATTTTTAAAAAATATATTTTTTTAACGGTAGATCACTCGTATCCATAATAAGCATTAATTAACAGGAATAGCAGGGAATTGGATAAAAATAAAAAACAGAGTTTTTATTGAATGGGCCAGACGTTTCGTCGATTAATTTCGACTTCCTCAGTGGCTCATTCTATCACTCTTTGTCAAAAGACAATTCCACTACGCGACGAAACATCCTTTAATCCTTTTTATTTAAACTATAATACATTGTTGGATCATGCCCCAATTGCTCAAGAATCTTGAACTTTTACACACTTGAACAATCAAAAAATTAAAACCTTTTATCAAAATTTATCACAAAAAAAAATATGTTTCTACTCTTTAAACAGACAAAGAAAAAAAAAAAAAATTATAGTTTAAATAAAAAGGATTAAAGGATGTTTCGTCGCGTAGTGGAATTGTCTTTTGACAAAGAGTGATAGAATGAGCCACTGAGGAAGTCGAAATTAATCGACGAAACGTCTGGCCCATTCAATAAAAACTCTGTTTTTTATTTTTATCCAATTCCCTGCTATTCCTGTTAATTAAATATTTTTTTATTTATTTTTATCTAATTTTATTCCTATTTTAAAACTAAGAAAAAAAAATACTCTTTAATTAAATCGTGCAGTAAAAAGTAGTGCTTTTGATTATATATTTTTTTTATCTCAAAAAAGATTGAAGCTATTTTGGTAAAAAAAAAAAAAAAAAAATAAGGCAAAACACCACTTTATTTTGCCGGTTATTTAGATTTTAATTATATTTCAAATTCCAAAATATGATAATATATATACTAGCTGCAAGGCCCGCCTTCGGCGGCCCTCTTGTTAGCCAGGGGGACGCCCACTGGACCCCAGCCCACCCTCACCCCCGAAACCCACCCGCACCCCTAGACCATGCCCCCCTCCCCAACACTCCGCCCGCACCCTAACCCCCCCACCACACTCCCGAAACCCCCCAGAGCATACCCCCTCCCCTCACCCGAAACCCCTATAGCACCTCCGCACCATGCACCCGGGCCCAACCCCCGCCCCCACACCACTAAGTGCACCCCGCACCCCATCCACCCCGTGCCCTTCAACTCTGCACACCACACCCCCGCCTAGCCCCCCACCCCCGCTATGACCTCTGGACTCCACCCCACACCACCCCCTGCACCCCCACCCTACTTCGCCTCACCCCATCGCCATTCCACCCAGGGCACCCCATACCCTAACCCATCCCCACTCCATTACACCCCCGCACCCACCCTCCGCACCCAGTTTTTGCATTTCTAGCCTTCTAGTGACACACCGATTATGTATACAAAATTTGGTTGAGTTTGGTCCAAGAGAAAGAATTTTCATTTTTTGACCCTCCCCCCCCATTTTGGGTGGTTAGTTTTTGCATTTCTAGCTCTCTAGAGGCCCAGAGATTATGTATACAAAATTTGGTTGAGTTTGCTCCAAGGGCAAGAATTTACATTTTCTCCCCCCCCCCCTTTTTTTGGGGGAATTTTTTTTAAACAAAAGTTGTCAGAAATCACATCCCCTACAACTTTGTTTATCATAAAAGATGCTTTAAGGTTAATAGTTTAGGAGTTATTTGATAATTTTTATTCGTGAGCCCCCCCAAACCCCCTTCTGGGTTCAAAATATCAAAATGTTATACAGCTAAAAACGTAAGTTAGAAGACATCTGATGTAAATATGAAATTTCATAATAATCCCTTAAGCCGTTTTGACGTGAATCGTGAGCAACTTTTCGCGGAATCCACGGAAACATACAGACAGACAGACATACAGACAGGAATTTTGTTGAGGGTGTTTTCGTTCATAACTTTGCTTGAAACGTGTGCAACCAAATTTACTGTGATTTGGACCAATGTACAGACAAAACCTTAATTTTATATATATATACAGGGTGCTTCAAAAAAATGTATACACACTTTGAACTTCCATAGAAAATTTATTTACCGTTCTACAAAGTTAAATTTCAGGAAAATAGAAAGCTGAAAGTCCAATGTAAATGAAACATAAATAACAAATGTTAATACTGTTCAAATTGGTGACCTGCAGCATCAATACAATTCTGAGTACGAGTCACCACTGATTCTGTACATCGTATCAAAACGTCCAATGAGATTTCTCTACACACTGCTTGAATCTCATTCCAAAGAATGTCTAGGTTACGTGGTTTACGTTTGTACACCTCATCTTTTACTGTGCCCCACAAGAAGAAATCCAGTGGTGTAAGGTCTGGAGAGCGTGCTGGAAACTCGATTGGCCCCCTGCGTCCTATCCACTGGCCCGACAAATTTTGATCCAGGTAAGCTCGTACGTCCCTGTGATAGTGCGGCGGGGCACCATCTTGTTGAAAATAAAAATCATCATTACCGTATAATGCACGAATGGCAGGAAATATGGAATCAGCAAGCATTGTTAGGTAATTAATACCAGTTACAGTGCCTTCAAATCGAAAAGGTCCAATGAGTCCCCTTGAAGACAAACCGCACCACACATTTACACCAGGCAAATTTACAGCTTTTTCAATTGTAATGTGAGGATTTTCTTCACCCCAGTAAACACAATTGTGCCTATTGACAGTTCCATTAAGTTTGAATTGGGCTTCATCCGACCAAATGATGCTACCCATAAATCCCGGTTCACGTTTGCTGCAGGTCACCAATTTGAACAGTATTAACATTTGTTATTTATGTTTCATTTACATTGGACTTTCAGCTTTCTATTTTCCTGAAATTTAACTTTGTAGAACGGTAAATAAATTTTCTATGGAAGTTTAAAGTGTGTATACATTTTTTTGAAGCACCCTGTATTTATATACTATATAAATTTCCCGCTCGCTATTTTAGTTCCCGAGCTGCCCGTTTGGAGTGCTGTAAACAGTGTTCCAAAAAAGGGGGAGTTGCCTATCTATATATATATTTTGCTCATGTCTCCATTTTATATTTTCTATATTATTGTCTGTCATTTGATAGGTTTTAATAATTGAATAATTCTTTGTTTCGATTATTTAAATAAGTTTTTTTAAATATATATAAATAAGCATAATGGATACTTTTGAGTTTGTTGATATCAAGATGATTATAAATAATCCCCAAAATTATCCAATTCATATAGGTCAGTATACGTTATATTATCAAATAATTTAAAATATCACATATAGAGATTAATTAATATTATATATTAATGAAATTATAAGATTATATATATATATATATATATTTATCAGTATCAAGCAGATAAAATATGTAGAATAGATATTGGTATAGTTATTATTCTTAAAATGAAATCACTTAAGTTGTCCTCTGCTTAAAATTCATAAACATATACATATCTATATATATTTATAATAGTTTCCGATAATGACTAGCTTACTATTGTATTAAAAATAATTTACCAAAATTCAATCGGGTATATGAACCAATGGCAAATATCAGGAACAAATTTTGAATAAAATAAGCTGACGTGTTATTATATGGCCGGGTCATTCATCCCATGTCAACTCAACACACCCATTTTACCTCACCACTTTAGATTTTCTTAGTTTTTTTTATATGGACTTTTGAAATTTTCAAAAAATCGCAAAAAACCACGAACAAACAATTTTGAAATTACTCTAAAATCTGTCTTAATTGAGTTAGAGAGGTGGGACAGGTGTCATTTTGCAGCTTCTTTAATGCTCTTTTCAGAGACATACAACATGATATAGGTTGTAATAATTTTTTTTTCAAAATGTAAATCAAATTTTTGATTTTATCTAAAAAGTACCACTTTTAAAATTTTCAAAAAAATTCTGTAAATAGATAGTACTTTCATAAACTACTATGCAAAGTATAATGATGGGATGGTAATGGGGTCTATGTTTAAAAAAATTATTACTGACTCTTGTTTTTCATAAATACCTAGTTTTGACCAAATAATAATGATTTTAATGTAGTGAAACGACATTTTATGAAAAATCACTTGTGTATATTAAACTATGTTTATGAAATAATCACTCTGTGCTAATTAAATAACTGTTTAATAGTAAATTCATGAAACATATATTTCTTAAGCTATATTTAAATGGCGGTTTCGGGCAAAATTGTTTAGGCCTGTATAACAAAATGACATTATAAAAATCTACAATTCAAGTTGAACATATTGTTTTGTTGTTTGGTGACTACATGAATAATTATTTCATTAGGTCAGCTTTACAATAGTTAGCAGATTTTATAACAAGACTATATAATATTTATGAGTGATATTGGAGGGTGAGATTTATTTTAACTTCATTAAAAATTTACACAGAACTAAAAATATTAATTGTAAACCAATAAGAAAAACATCAGTACTGACCTAAAAAGTGGCTAAAGATGTGAAATTGTTGAGTATAAATAAGATTTTATTTGAAGAAGGAGGTCCATGTTCAGAAGTTCACTGTTTAAATTTTGAAAAAGCCAATTGGGTTTGGTCTACATCATTTTCTAGAAGCACGTAAGTTCTTCCTGTAGGAGTGACTGGGTTCACTCTTGTTAGTATGTCCACAACAGAGACCCACAGTACATCTGGATGCCTGGGGTAGGAAAAAGATTTGGTTGGTCCACTTGGATGAAGATTTGGTTGGTCCACTTGGATGAAGAAAAGTAATTTTGACTTCATCTTGTTCTTCGTTTTTTTCTAATATATAGCCAAGCCACTAGTTGTTGTCATACACAGCAGTGACGTAGCCTGTTATCTCTTCAAATCTAAGTTTCTCAGGAGATTTTGTTACCTCCTTTTCCCACACCTGAGTATCATTTGAAAAGTACTTTACTAATAATTTCACATCACTTCTGGGGATGAACGAATGGAAGTGCTGTGTACCTTTGATTGTTAAGGCTTCTTTAAATCGGGGCTGTAAAATCATTTCGCGTTTAGCCCGCATGACGCTTTTTATATCAAACACTGATATGGATCACCAAATGAATTTGTAATCTGAGATGTTATATATAACTCGTCATGCGGGCTAAACACGAAATGATGCTGGATTATAGCTAAATGGATCACATCTTTTTCATACAAACGTTCCATATTTATGCATCAACCTAATATTTCCGATCATTAGGGGGGAAGGTATAACATGGGTGATGAGAATCTCCTCCACATATCGATTAGCATTGAGAGAACCATTTTCTATGAATACCAGCTCGGTTCTGCCTTGAATATCTAATCCACCTCAGACCATGATGGATCCTCGGTTGAAGGCTTCTCTTGAAGATATAGTGCATGGGGAATAACGTTCTCCACACTCTCTCTCGTCCATCAGGAAAACGCAGAGCAAATCTCGATTTATCAGTAAACAGGACCTTAGCCCATTGTGACTTCGTCCAGTTTAGATGGTTATGAGCAAACAGAAGACGTTGAGCACGGTGATTTGGTGTCAAAAGAGGGCCTGTCGCTGGTCTCCTTGACATCAACCCTAATTCCCG
Source organism: Forficula auricularia (assembly GCA_024734495.1). Lineage (NCBI taxonomy): Eukaryota > Metazoa > Arthropoda > Insecta > Dermaptera > Forficulidae > Forficula > Forficula auricularia. Next base: position 14,117,016 of record JALMQS010000117.1, on the reverse strand, counting down.
GAGATGGGTTCTGATAGTCCAAACACTTAGATTGACTTGTCGAGTTTGTAGAAGGCGCTGTTGAATTTGAGCTGCTGTACAATGCCGATCCCTCAATACCAATACTATGAATCGGTCATCTCTCTCATTTGAAGCTCTAATTCGACCAGATCCCCGTCTCCTGGCTAAGAGTTGTTTCTCTATATCGTTTTAGAGCTCTGTGGATACTTCCAACCGATCGAGGGATATACCGATACGATCTTCCATCATTTCTTAGAGCAACAGTTTGAACTACTTCCTCGGTCTTTAGAGGCAATTAAATTAAAAGATGAGATATTCAAATCAAACTGATAAACATTAAAATATTCAATTTAATTCGATATAATAATAAAACTTGAGCAAGATGCGAGGTAGGTTTCACAAAACTCAATTTTGTTTTATTTCTTTTTTGTGAAACCTACCTCGCATCTTGCTCAAGTTTTATTATTATATAAAAATGTTTCACCGAGAACCAACAACTAACTCCTTAAAAATTTTAATTTAATTCGATATTAAACGATAATCATTTAATACAATTCAATAAAGGGATCAGATTTTAAACCTGAAAATTTATGCTAGTTTCAATAAATTGAATTTTAAATGGTTTAAATTAAAATAATACATATTGTTTTCACTCTAAAAATGTTTTAAAATATCACAGAATGTATTAAAAGTTTAAATAAAATGTTTTTTTCTGAAAATTATTTGAAAAAACTATTTTTTTTTTTAACTGTTCCACTTTTTTCCACCACAGTCTATTTAAATGTTTATTTTCGTCATACAGTGGACAACCTCATTGATTTCTTTTTATAAATCAACAACTCTGCTACTCTCAGCAAAACAACAGCAATTTTCGAAATCCTTAAAATATTCCAAGAAATTAAAGATATTCACAAATAAGTTCACATTTCAATATCAATTGATAATTCACCTAGAAAATTAAATTTTCCCACAAGTGAATTATTTGAGCAGCTTAATACTTACTTCTTACTTCCTGTGGCCGAACAACATTTCCAATGTTTTAGCCTCCTCTATAATGCCTCACCACGTTTTTGTCCTATACAGTGCCATAGAGTTCCAATTTCCTTGAGCACCCAACTCTTCAAGATCTCTGGCTATATTGTCCACCATCTTTGTCGTGGTCTACCTGGTGGTCTTCTTCCTATTGGTTTTGCTTCGGAAATCATGAGCAGCTTAATAATTTAGAATATTTTATAATTAATAAATTGTACAATCCCTTGCTCTAGAATTCATATATGACCTTTGGTCGATGTTAGAGAAGGCCATTTATTTTGCAGGGACCATTTTAATACTCCCATTATAATATTACAATTTTCTCATGATATTAACTATTAATTAATCTTTAGGAAATATTTATTATAACTGTCAAATTAATGTAAAATTAGTTGTTGTTTTTTTTATTAAATCATAAATCTTAGATAAGGATTCAAGAAATACCAAGTTAATTGTGTTTTATTTCAGGTCCACTTCATCATTGCTGCTATTGCAGCATGATGTTTATTAGCGAAGCATTTCTAGAAAAGCATCAAAAGAAGTGCATTCATATGAAAATATCTGCTCTATTAAAAAACCAGTTAAATATTACTCCATCAAAAAAAGGTAAATTTAATTCTTAATATGCAGTGAAATCTATTCTGAAAATGATTTAAAATTTTCTAATTCATTCAGATCAGAAATTCATCAAGTGTAAAACATGTCAAAAGAGATTCACTTCAAAATCAGATCGCAATAAACATTTGCTGGAGGAACATTTTGAGGAAAGGCCCGTCGTCTGTGATCAATGTGGAAAAAGTTTCTCAACAAAATCTAATTACACAAAGCATTTGAGAATACATACAGGAGAAAGACCTTTTGCCTGTGACCATTGTGAAAAACGCTTCTCTCAAAAATCCCATCTCACAAATCATTTAAGAATACATACAGGCGAAAGACCTTTTGCCTGTGACCATTGTGAAACACGCTTCTCAGAAAAATCAAATCTCACAACTCATTTAAGAATACATACAGGCGAAAGACCTTTTCCCTGTGCCCATTGTGAAAAATCCTTCAACGAAAAATCTAGTTACACAAAGCATTTAAGAATACATACAGGAGACAGACCTTTTAAATGTAGTCAGTGTCCGTTGAGATTTGCACAGAAGATCAGTCTTAATCGTCATTTACTGATCCATTCCGGGGAAAGACGCTTTGACTGTCCCCATTGTGAAAAACGCTTCTCACGAAAGTCTATTCTCACAACCCATTTAAGGATTCATTCCGGTGATAAGCCCTTTGCTTGTCTTATTTGTGAAAAACGCTTCTCACAAAAATCTACTCTCACAAGGCATTTAAGGTTACATACATAAGAGAGACCTTATGAATGTACCTACTGCCTTTTGAGATTTTCTCAAAGAATAATCCTTGATTATTTTATTTATTCATCAGAAACTTCTTAAAAGAACACTTGATAAACGTCATTATTTTACACATCGGTTCGTGAAATACTTACTCTGAGAAGAATCCAGAACAAACTTAGTAGATATAATATAAAAATATATTAATTGATGCCAATCTATATAGAACAGTGTTTCTTAAACTTTTTTCATTGGCGACCCCATTTTGACTGAGAAATTTTTCGCGACCCCATATTACCCATATAAATATATAGCAGGGGAAGGGAGTTAGGGTTAAATAAAGATGCACATATCAAATTGATACACGACGCAAGGCGAGTGGGATCCTGCAGGTGAACTTATAGTGAAAGAGGTGATACTGTTCGATACACTTCAAAAAGGACATATTTATTACTTCTGAAATTGATCTGTTTATTTCTTGCATTGTATAATTTATCCCTCGCCTTGGTGGTTTTTTATTTATGATAAATCTTTACATATGGTTGCATGTGTGTGATGTATATTACAAATATCGATATTTTTGTATATTTGTTTGTTTTTCTGTTAAAATACAACTTGTGTGTTGAAAGTGATTGAATATGTGGCGCGCTCTACCGACAATTTTGTGAAGCGCCACAAATATATGGTACAAACCATCATTTTTACTAGCAAATCATAAATAAATTTATAATGAACCAAATTTTTATAAACATACCTATTATATATAATAATTGTATTAAATCTAAACAATAATTAAATGGATCTGCTTGTTTCTTATCAAATAAAGAGTCAAACAGAGTTCATCATCTTCAACATTTGTCAAATTTTTATCTGTATTTAGATTTTATAATCGCCAATGCTGAGAAAGTCGCTTCACATAAATAACATAATTAAATTTTGTGTTATATCTAATACAAAATGGCAATTTCAAAATGATTGGAAATTCAATGATAGATATACCTCGAAATCACTAAATATTAATTTTTGGTCGTTGCGCATTATAATTATTTCATTGATCATTGTTGCCCTATGTTTCACGACCCCAAATGGGGCGCAATCCATAGTTTAAGAAGCACTGATATAGAATAATGTAATTCCAACTAGAGAGTCATTCCGTGCCAAATCAACACACTTTAAATAAAAATTTTACCTCACCACTTTAGATTTTCTTGAAATTTGGTACACTGATATATTGTGCTAATATGAATGAAAATACAAAATTTCAAATTTTTATCTTGAATAGTTTTTTTTGATACGGCCTTGTGAACTTTTCAAAAAATCGCAAAAAAAACCACGAACAATCAATTTTGAAACTGCTCTAAAAGCTGTCTTAATTGAGTTGGAGAGGTGGGACAGGTGTCATTTTGCAGCTTTTTTAATGCTCTTTTCAGAGACATACAACATGACATAGGTTGAATAATTTTTTTTTTTTCAAAATTTTAATCAAATTTTTAATTTTGATTTTTTCTAAAAAGTACCACTTTTAAAATTTTCAAAAAAATTCTGTAAATAGATAGTACTTTCATAAACTACTATGCAAAGTATATTAATGGGATGGTAATGGGATAAAAATTATTACTGACTCTTGTTTTTCATAAATACCCAGTTTTGACCAAATACCAGGTGTACCGGAAAGTCATTACCGGTTTTTCTAACAGATGTCGCTAGGCTTAAGTATGCAATGCTATGATTTGACACATATGCATTTTATTCTACTGACATCAAGCTTCAAAGCTATACATGTTATATTTTGCGAAAGTAACACCTTCATAGATTTATACCTCTTTGAAAATGTCAAGTTTCATGCCTGAAAACGTGCATTTGCGGCACGCATTACTTTTCTTATTTAATCAAAAGAAAAAAGCCGCTGAAAGTTATCGTTTGCTGGTAGAAACTTAATAATGATTTTAATGTAGTGAAACGACATTTTATGAAAAATCACTTTGTGTATATTAAACTATGGTTAAGAAATATACACTCTATTCTAATTACAACCCAAGTCATGTTGTATGTCTCTGAAAAGAGCATTAAAAAAGCTGCAAAATGACACCTGTCCCACCTCTCTAACTCAATTAAGACAGCTTTTAGAGCAGTTTCAAAATTGTTTTTTTGCGATTTTTTGAAAATTTCACAAGGCCGTATAAAAAAAAACTATTCAAGATAAAAATTTGAAATTTTGTATTTTTATTCATATTAGCAGAGCATATCAGTGTATCAAATTTCAAGAAAATCTAAAGGGTTGAGGTAAAATGGGTGTGTTGAGTTGACATGGAATGAATGACCCTGGCATTGTCTTTTAAATATTCGCTAACCAGATCGTATCCTATTTTTTTTTCTGATGTTCTCTTCATGAAGGGATTAAATTTATTTAAAAGCCAATTCAAGAATTCAATTCAGTATAATTCAATGTAAACTGTTACATTATTCACATTATAATGTATAGAGCAGCGCCTCTTAAACTTTTTTCATTCTGGATCTCATATTGACTGAAAATTTTTTCCGACCCCATATTATATCAATATACCTTCATTTTTACTAGCAAATCAAAATAAATTTATAGTGAAGCAAATCTTTATAAACATACCTATTATTTATTATAATTTTACCATTTATTAAAACTACATAATTTCAATAAATTATTAAATAGTTTTATTTGACTTATTTCTGCCTTTCCCTACTCTGTCTGGTTTAAGGCTTACATGTACATACAAAATATTTTTTTTTTTTTTTTTTTAATAAAAATGAAATGTTTTCTTATTAAATAATGAGTCAAACGGGAGCTCATCATCTTCAACATTTTTCAAATTTATCTGTATTTTGGTTTTATAATCTTCAATGCTGATAAACGTAAATAAATATATTCAATAAAAAAATGGCAATTATGAGAAATTCAATGACAGAAATACCTTCGAATTCACTAAACTTTAATTTTTGCCCGCTACGCATTATAATTTTATTATTTTTATTGTTAGCCTATTTTTTGCGACCCCAACATTCCGATACGCCCACCCCAAAATGTAGTTTAAGAAGCAATGTTATAGACCAGGGGTGGCTACTAACCTTAACTTTGGGTTCCGCAAATTTATAAAACTGTTTCAAAGCGAGCCACATTGTTTGGAGATTAATGGTTTATTTAAAAAAACAAAACATTTATTTTATTTTATAAATTATAAATGAAGTCAGGCGCGGATCCAGACCCCTGATTTGGGGGGGGTCAGAGACGCCCCCCCCCCCCCACACACACGCACACATATAGAACTTTATTTTCTTCAATTTTAAAATTTAATGTTATAAAAAAAAAAAAATTAAATAAACGTATAAAAATGTTGATCTCCAATACTTGGGGGGGGGGGGGGGGGCCTCCATCGCCCTCCCCCCCCTGGATCCGCGCATGAATGAAGTAACATATATTTTTTGCTCTACTTACTTATAAGATTACAAAAATAATTTTTGTATTACTATTTTTTTAATTAAATTATTATACAGGGTGTGGGATAAAGATCTACCACATTTTGAAGAGGTATAAAAAAAAATGAAAAAATTTGACTATAAAAAAACTAAATTTATTTTTGAAAAGAAAATAAATGAATTTTTTTTTTAATGTATTTTTAACATTATCAGACAAAAAAAAGGTCAAAAAAAATTCTAGCCCTTTTGATCAAACTCAACCAAATTTTGTATACATACTTTGATCGAAAGGGCTAGAATTTTCATTTTTTACCCCCCCCCCCATTTAGGGTGGTTAGTTTTTGCATTTCTAGCCCTCTGGGTATACAAAATTTTGTTTGATTTTGGTTGAAAGGGCTAGAATTTTCATTTTTGACCATCCCCCCTGTTTTGGGTGGTTAGTTTTTGCATTTCTGGCCTTCTGGAGGTCCACAGAATATGTATACATAATTTAGTTGAGTTTGGTCGAAAGGGCTAGAATTTTCATTTTTGACCCCCCCCCCCCTATTTTGGGTATAAGTTTTTGCATTTCTACTCTTCTGGGAGTCCACAGATATGTATATAAACCAATACCGCTTTCCTTAAACTTTAAATATAAAATTTGGTTGAGTTTGGCCGAAAGGGCTAGAGTGTTGATTTTTGACCCCCCCCCCTCCCCCCTTTTTTTTGTCCGATAATGTTTAAAATACATTAAAAAAAATTATTTTATGTTTTTTTCAAAAATATATTCAGTTTTTTACTAGTTATATTTTTTCATTTTTTTATACCTCTTCAAAATGTGGTAGATCTTTATGCCACACCATGTACTTTTTAAAATCAGTATTATTCAAGAGGGTTCAAGAGCCGCACGAGATTGACGCATGCGGCTCGCGAGCCACGTTGTGCTCACCTCTGTTATAGACCATGAAATATTAAGGTATAAAATTGAGTCCATCATTATTTTGAATCAGCCTGTATTCTAAGAATCTCACTAGTAATTGTAAAATTAATTCGGATAATTCAATTTCTCGACGAGAGTCTTGTTTGACGATTTTATTGTTTAACATTTAATACTTAATATCTAGATAGATTTGTAAGTCTAATTTTTGTCTCTAATTGTATCTTTTTATTTCGATAAGTTAATATAAATTTTAAAATAAGATGGAGTAATTTTTGGAGACGGACCGATAACTGAATTTGAGTTGAAATTGTTGAGGCAGTCCAAAAAAAATAAACTGCAACGGATCGTTGCTAAACTTTATCCAAATTCATTTGAAATATTAATATGTTCTAGAGTAAAGTACTTTAAAATATAATTTTACTAAAAACTTTATTTAACCTTTTTTGTGGTCCCCAAGGTACTTAATTAGGATATTAAATTTCATCAAAATTGGTTAAGTTATTTTCAAGATATTTAGAAAAAAGTACTGAAATAAAGTGCTAATGTTTGTGGACCGATATGTACCAAAAACTAATCAGCGCTTCATTTTGTTAAAATACTGGTAGGTTATCAATTTCAATTCAATCGGTGCAATTCGTGGACGAAAAAATCGATAACATACATCCATCCATCCATCCCCACGCACTTCCAAAAAAATGGCACTTTTTGCCCTCTCGACGAGATCCCAGGTAATTTTTGGCAAAACCGTCACGTGCTAAAATTCAATCTAATTGAATACTTCAATTTCTGACCTTAATTGAGTCCATGGGTTCCGTAGTCTTTACCTGAGGACTCTTTGAAGTCGCGCTTGCCGCGAGAGCGATTACAATACTTTCCCCATGCTTCGCATTGGATAAAGTAAAAAGAAGATAATTTATACTATTTTTTTATTTTCATTCATAAACTGACGTTTCGAGGCTATACCCTCCAGGGTTTTGAAAAGTCAGTCATTGGATTTCCTTCACTGACTTTTCAAAACCCTGAAGAAGGAGGGAATAGCCTCCGAAACGTCGGTTTATGAATAAAAATAAAAAGATAGTATAAACTATCTTCTTTTTTTGGACTGCCTCATCAATATCAACTCAAATTTTAAAATGTTTATCATATCCAGAATATTAAAGAGTTGCTGATTTATTATTAGAAAATATCAAACAGCCTATCTTTTGCTTGATGTAAATAAATATATATTTCATTTATTTGAAACTCAGTTTCGAATTCCTTTCCTTTATTTACTGTTTGGATCTAAATGATCGATAATAAATTAATACTCTACACCAGGGGTTCCCAACCGGTGGTACGCAGGAACGTTTCAGGTGATACGCGTGAGTGATGTGAGCAACATGCTAATAATAGCTTCTGTACTCTTATTGTTTACTTGGAAGGCCTTCAAAAAAAGCTTTAAGAAGTATTTCTCTGAAGATTATTCAAAAGTGGACTGGATCAGAAACCTTTTTCGGGAACCTCACCAAATGAATTGGAACTAAAAGAAAGTTTTATCGATCTTACAGAAGATAGTTCCATCAAAGATTATTTTAAAGAGAAATCTTTAATTAACTTCTGGATCGGATGTAAAACCGAGTACCCTTTGATCTTCCGGCATGCTTCAGGGGCGTGCTGGCCCGCCGAGACACCGGGCAAATGCCCGGTGGGCCGCTGCCGCCACATTAAAAATTAAGAATATTTTAAAAGAACAAGATCGGTGACGCCGATTCATTTTCAATGGCCACTTGCCTATTCGATGATTATAGCAAAAACCTTCCTTTTAGTTTTAAAGTTCCCCTCGTTCGTAATTCGGCCCTTCGGTCTCCATCTCGATCACTTGCGAGAGCCCTTTGGTTCTCCTTTTTATCTATTCCTTTATTTTTCGCCGGTGGTCCTGCTATATTCGGTGATATTGTCAGTTGCAAAAAACAGGAGGGGGTGGAAGGTCTTTTACAATGTTTTTCACACATGTGGGTATTCTATGACCGACTCTGGCGCCTGGTCTCACAAAGAAGTTTCCAAAGTTATTCATTAAGGCCCGGTTGTATGTCGCAAAGTAAATGCTTTTTACCACTAACCAAGGTAGATGGTAAATGGAGCCACTGTGGATGGCCAATCAGATGACAGCCACTGAATGTGCTCTGTACCATCTGACCTTGGCCATCCTAGTGAGCATCCATTTACCATCTACCTTGGTTAGTGGTAAAAGCATTTACTTTGCGACATACAACCGGGCCTAAGTCACGTCTGATTTCAAGTGGCGTTCAAAAGGGAGGGCAACTTAGATACAAGAGTGTAAAAATTATTTCACTCTTTCGGAAGTTCTCGAACAGTTCTCATCCAATTTTAAGTCTCTTTTATATATGTCGGTTGGCTAATTTTTTTTAATTAACAAGTTTATTTGTGCTAAATTAATAGAAATAATATGAGTGAGAGGAAGCGAAAAGGAGGTGCCGAAAAGCTACGTGAAAAGAAAAAAAACTTGCTAGAAAAAGCAGAAAAGTGTGTTAAATTGGACAAATTTTTCCATCAAAGTGCAAGTACTTCTACCGCGACCACTTCAGTGATTATCGAAAGTGATTCTGAAAAACAAAGTGAAAAACATAAGATATAAGATATATTAAATTTTTGTATTTTTTCAATAATAGATCCCTCCCAGAAGAAAATTGTAAATACGCCACTGAATGTAAGTAACATTTACCTACTGTGTTAGATCTTACATAGATTTTTGTCGCTATTAAATAACACGTTTGCTCAATGTTGATTATTAAATTTTGATTATAGAATCAACCGCCTATACATAGCATCTAATTGAAATAATCTTTCGTCTGATATTTTCAAAACACAGATTTTCTTTTAACGACTAGTTTACAAACACCAATACTGTTTCTGTGGAATTTCATGAAATGAATAAATAAGCATTATTAACAAATTAAAAAAAAATAAGTGGGCTGAAATTGTGTCGCATATCCAGGGCCGCCCCGTGGCCAACCAGCACGCCCCTGGGCATGCTCTGGTATTTTTGATGCCATTTGTTACGAGCTTCTTGTGTGAGAGTGGATTTTCTGAACTCTTGTATATAAAAAATAAACGTGGAAGCAGAATAAGTGTTGAAGAGGACTTAAGAGTGAAGATAAGTTCCATTACTCCTAATGTTGATATTTTAATCACAAGCAAATAACAAGTTTTGCACTAAAGAACTATAAAAGTATATTTTGTATGATGATTAATTTTTTGCTGAGTTTGTACTAATTTTTTATTTGTATGTTTTTAGACCTATGGGTAATAAATAAAACTCTAAATTAATACCATTTTAATCTTTTTATTTCTCCTTTATTATAAGCATGTTATAAATAAACAAATATCTAACCATTAAATATGAAGTTTTCTCAGGAATTTAATTCAAAAAGCCTTTGAACACTTTTAGAAGAGTAAAAATTATACGTTTATTAAAATATTTAGGTCTGGTGGTACGCCAAAATTTCTCAAAAAGTCAAGTGGTACGCAGATGCAAAAAGGTTGGGAACCCCTGCTCTACACCACTGGTCCTTAACCTTTTTAAGCCTCAAAATATGTTCATCTCGTGACATAAAACATTTTTTTATTGATATTTAACAATTTTGTTCAAGTTCACAATGATGTCGACGACCTTTTTGTTAACACATATATTAATTTTTTTAACAAATAAATGAACAAAGGGACTTTTCCATTCAAGAAAAATTTATTGAAAAACCATACGTTTCTTAAATTTTATTTTAATACTACTTATATTGAATTAGTTAAAAATTATTTTTAAGCTTAATGAAAATAATTAGCCAAACTTCAAACCCCACGCACTGTTCAGGCGCGGATCCAGACCTCTGATTTGCGGGGGGGGGGGGGGGGCGGTCGCCGGTATATAAGATCTACTTTTGATCTTGGAAGTGTGTCGCGATCGAATTGTCCAAGCCGGGGGCGGGGGGTCAGAGACGCCCCCCCTCCCACATAGAACTTTATTTTCTTCAATTTTAAAATTTAATGTTATATAAAAAATTTTTAAGAAAAAAATAAAAACCGACTTCAAAAAATTAAGTGCAACAAATATAAAAATACACTAAAAGGTATAAAATAATTATTATCTTATTTAGTTACAACTAAACGACGAAATATTAACACGAAATTACTTTTTAAAGTCGGTGCCAAACAAACTATACCTATAAGCGAGCGTACCCGCCAAACGTACTAAGTAAGATCCGTCGAGTGCGATTCATAAAAGGTATATGTTTGGCACCGACTTCAAAAAGTAATTTCGTGTTAATATTTCGTCGTTTAGTTGTAACTAAATAAGATAATAATTATTTTATACCTTTTAGTGTATTTTTATATTTGTTGCACTTAATTTTTTGAAGTCGGTTTTTATTTTTTTCTTAAAAATTTTTATTTTTCTCTTTAGTGATGTTATTAATAGTGATTATATCATCAGAACTTGACCAAATTAATATGACACCATCCCTAAGACACCCCCTTTCGGATAAAAAAAGAACCATCGAAATCGGTTCATAAACAAAGAGGTTAGGTCTAAACAAACCTAAACAAACCTAATAAAAAAGGTCTAATACCTATGAAAAAATCGAAAAAAAATGGGACCAATCGGAAGCTAGACTGGACCCAATGCAAAAAAATTTTCAAAATCGGTTGACAATTGGCGGAGATATGAGGTAACATAGGCACAAAAAAAAAAAAAAAAAAAAAAAAAAAAAATTCAATCGAATAGAGAACCTCCTCCTTTTTTGAAGTCGGTTAAAAGAAATAAAAAAATAAACATATGAAAAATGTTGATCTCCAATGCTTTGGGGGGGGGGGGGTCCGCGCATTTCACTGTTAGGCCAACGAAATCACTCTGCTCGGCACGCCCTCACTCCCGGATAATAATCGAACCAATGTTGCTTCCTCAATCACTCTCGACCTAAACGCATTAGAAAAATGGGGCTCTCAAAATCTAATCAGCTTTTATACATACAAGACGCAATGTTGTCTAATTTATAGGTGCGAAAATAAAATGTGGTGGCTCGATCCGCCCCTGGTAGTAAGTAGTCCTTAAATACGATAGTTACTTTATTCTTGTGAAACCTCACACAATGTCATATATATTGGGCAAACTAAACGAAAAGCAAGTGAGAGATTACGTAACACGAACTTTCCATCTCAAAAACTGATAAAAATAATACAGCCCTCTCGCGATTCACGCCCAAGAAAAAAATCACAAATTCAATTTCAACGAATTTAATATCATTTTCCAGGAAAATGATTATTTTAAACGGAAAATCCTGGAAATGATTGCAATTAAAAATCTCTTATCGCGCGCAGTAAATTACAGATCCGACGTGATGGACCTGAGTATTTGCTGGGATGGCATAATTAATGATTTAAAACTCATGTGACTAATTTAATTTAAAAAAAATTAATAAAATGAATAATATGTAAATAAATTAATGACGTTTCGAACTATATTTTTTTAAAAGAAAAAAAAAAGAAAAATTTAAGTAAAGGGAAAAAAAGAACTTTGTATATATTTTTGTAAAATTTTGGGACTGATGATGATGACCATATTTGTAAATTTGTAAATAATTGTAATATAAAAAAAAACAACTATATATGCGCAACGATATGCTGCGCATCCATTGATTCGGAGGGGACATGTTATACATTCATTTTATATATATCTCATGAACACATTAATCATCAATTGCTTTTTCTATCGAGATGAAATTTTATAATGTTTTCTTGGCATTGTCAAAGGAGACAGGAAGTAATTATGAATTGATATACTTTCATTGACTTTTCGTTGTAAGTAGATCTATAATTCTTATTTTATTTTGTATATATTGTTTTGTATTTTATGTATTGTGAATGACATATGAAAATCCCAATACTAATTGATGTTCGTCTTCCCCTCAATTATATAGACCCTGAAGAAGGAGAGAGTAAATCTCCGAAACGTCGGTTATCGAATAAATGTAAAATAATAAAACTGATATAGTCTTATTTTTTTACAACCACCTTGGACTGCCTTCATCAACATCCAATTGTATATTTATACCAGTCCGTCTCCTAAAGAAAAACTCTATCAACTCTTATATTAGAATTTATAAACATATCTTTGGAATAAATATAAAAAGAAAAATGAAATAATCCAACTATAAAATGAACTTATAATAACGAAAAGATTATTATTTTTTCCTGAGTTAAAATTGGGAGGGGGAGGTTCAAAATGTCCAAAAATTAAAATCTAGCCGCTTTGACCAAACAACCAAATTTTTTCTACATAATCAGTGGTCTCAGGAAATCTAAAAATGCAAAAACTAACCCCCCAAAATGAGGGGGGGGTCATCATCATCATTGAGTATACAGTCCTAAGACTGGTTTGATGCAACAATCCGTCTCCACTCGACTCTGTCCCCCGCCAGCTGTTTGACCTCTCTAAATGTCTGGCATCCCATATCCCCAATTATTTTGTTGAAATATTCTAATCTGGGTCTTCCCCTTCCCCTTTTCTTTCCCACCTCCCCCTCCAAGATATCCCTAAGCAGTCCCCCATGTCTCAATGTCTGCCCCATCATCTGACCTCTTCTCTTCTTCAGACTCTTCCACAAGGTTCTTCTTTCTCCGATTCTTCCAAGAACTTCTTCATTTGTAATTTTATCCATCCATTATTCAGATATTCCTTATTCTTCTGTAGCACCACATTTCGAAAGCCTCTAATCTCTTTCTCTCCGCTTTTCTAATTGTCCAGGTTTCACACCCGTACATGGCTATGCTCCATACATATGTCTTCAATAGAAACTTCCTGTTTGCTAAGCTGATTGAGGAGGAGCATAGTAGTTTTTGTTTTGAATTAAACCCCATTTTTGCTTGGGCAATTCTTGATTTAATTTCGTTTTCGCTCCTCCCATCCCATGTTATTTTACTTCCTAGGTAATGCAGAATTCCCTTAACTCCTTCTAGGTTTTCTTGGTTAATTTTGATGCATTCCTGTCTCGTTTGTTCTTTTTTTGTACATACTAGGACCTTGGTTTTATTCTTGTTTATTTTCATTTTGATTTCTTCTATTAGGATTTGGTTAATTCCATTCAGGGCGTCCTCTAATTCTTTTTTATTGCTTCCTAGGGGGGGGGGTCAATTAATGAAAATATAGGCTCTTTGACTAAACTCAACCAAATTTTTTATACATAATCAGTGGGTGCAAAATGTTGTCCACCTCTGTTAAGGACAAAAGTTTATGGATAGTAGTGGGGCATAATTTTGCACAGTAGGTAGCTACCGCTCAAAGTAATGTTGCGGACGTTTTATGCTTCACTCTTTACAGAATTGGTCCTCTACTCTGTTATATTAATTTTATTTCAATTCAACTATAGGTTCTTTTGGCTTTGAAACTTGCACTTCAAAAATGCAGAAAACATAGTTTTATTAAGATTTTAAATTTAAGTCCAAATACAGGTAAAAACAAAAAATTCATAATTAAGTTTATTATTTCTTACTAGTGGGCTCTCTCTAGCTTTCCTAAATTTTTGATTGAATAAATTTATATTTGCCTCTGGTTACAAAGGAGACGATCGTACTTAAAATCCCTAAAATATATGTCTTCATTTTTCTTGTAGAATTAAAAAGATTTATATCCCAATTATTCACTTAATTTTTTACATATATGAATATAATATTTAATTTTAAATTTATTTGTATTTTAATTCTATTTATTCTGCTATTATTTAGGTTGGCAATTAAGCAAGATGGCTGCTTCAACTGCAATCTATTTGACTTTGACATCTAATTAATTAGAAATTACCTCTCTATTATATTAATGAAAATTATTATAATGGTAAGTTTTGACTTTCTATATATTTTTCAAAATAAATTTTAACTTTATTTATCATTTCAATTTTTTTATCTTCACCCATTTTTGTTAAATGTTTATTTGCAATATAAGATTATTTCCAAAGCCTCTTTGATTATAACACTATTTATTTATTTTTTTACCTTTATATTTTAATTATTGATCCACCTTTTCAATGATTATCAATCCCAAAATAAAACATTTAATATAAGAGTTAACATTGCCTATAGAAGAAGTAGAGTTCGGTATTTTATATTCAATTTGGGAAAAGTCTATAATGCCCTTCGAATTTTGAAGAAATTCAAAATTCTTCTTCAAAATTCGAAACACTACTTTTTTAAATGATTAATAGGTTCCAAAATAAAAATGTTTTCTTAATTAATAACACAGGTCTAAAAAAAAATTGCTCCTAGGATTTTAAAACTGATTTTAGACAAATTTGGGGCCCTGAATCTAAATATGAAATCAGTTTTTTTCTATCAGCCCTATTTTTTTAGATACATCCACTTTTCTATCAAAGTTTTTTTCTATTCAATACATTAAAAATTGGTGTTGTAAAATTATTATGCATGAATTGGTTCTTGTATATTTGGCCTACTTATTAACCACTTCGATGACTGTTATTTCTGGCTAGTAAATATCAATATCAATATCAAAATGAAAATAAACAAGAATAAAACCAAAGGTCCTAGTTTGTACAAAAAAGAACAAACGAGACAGGAATGCATCAAAATTAACCAAGAAAACCTAGAAGGAGTTAAGGAATTCCGCTATCTAGGAAGTAAAATAACATGGGATGGGAGGAGCGAAAACGAAATTAAATCAAGAATTGCCCAAGCAAAAATGGGGTTTAATTCAAAACAAAAACTACTATGCTCCTCCTCAATCAGCTTAGAAAACAGGAAGTTGCTATTGAAGACATATGTATGGAGCATAGCCATGTACGGGTGTGAAACCTGGACAATTAGAGAAGCGGAGAGAAAGAGATTAGAGGCTTTCGAAATGTGGTGCTACAGAAGAATGATGAATATCTGAATAATGGATGGATAAAATTACAAATGAAGAAGTTCTTGGAAGAATCGGAGAAAGAAGAACTTTGTGGAAGAGTCTGAAGAAGAGAAGAGGTCAGATGATGGGGCACACACTGAGACATGGGGGACTGCTTAGGGATATCTTGGAGGGGGAGGTGGGAAAGAAAAGGGGAAGGGGAAGGCCCAGATTATAATATTTCAACCAAATAATTGGGGATATGGGATGCCAGACATTTAGAGAGGTCAAACAGCTGGCGGGGGAAAGAGTCGAGTGGAGACGGATTGTTGCATCAAACCAGTCTTAGGACTGTATACTCAACGATGATGAGTAAATATTATTGGAATCAATTGAATTAACCGAAGCAAGTGGACTTGACTTATCCCGATTTGTTTAGTCTCTGCAAGACGCCCGGTCCCTTCCTCAGAGGAAGTGCCTATCCTAACGTTTCACCAGCTACCAGAACTCTATGAGGACGAGTCTTGTCTCTCAGATAACACTTCTGCTACTAATGGACTTGACAGAGATCCTGCCTTCGTGAATTCCATGAATGAGTTGAGCGAAAAGCCTGGGTTTCATTTGTTGAAGTTTTCGGAAATTTTCTGGACAACCGCAAAGCTAAAAACTATATTGAACTGGTAAACGAGATGCTTAACAGTTTCAGATCACTTGGGTGTAACATGAGCATTAAGGTGCACTATTTACACAGTCAGTTAGAGCGGTTTCTTGAAAATTTAGGAGTCGGCAGTGAGGAACAAGGGGAAAGATTTCACCAGGATATTTAAACTATGGTCGACAGCTACCAAGGTAGATGGGATACCCAGATAATGCTGGAATTTAAAAAGGGAATGTTCCAAAATACATTCAAGATTGTCACGCCATTAAATCTAGGCAGCGATAACTTTGTGAGTGTGAAGAAGGTTCTGGGCTCTTGGGAGAATAAAGTTCTGCATGGAAAGTTTCCGACTTTGCTGAACGACGAGATTGTGGACTAGAACGCTTCTCTGAAATGGCTGACGAATGGATTCTTGTATCCGGAAACTGAGGAGCTTTTAACGGCTATTCAGGACCGGGTAATAAAAACAAGAAATTATGAGAAGTTTGATTTCAAACAAAATGTTGAGGATAGATGTAGGAAATGTGAAAATGCCGGTGAAAGTATAGAACACATTATGGGTGGATGTCCCACATTAGCAGAGAACGCTTATTTAAACAGGGATAATCAACTGGCAAAGATAATCCATCAGCAATTGGGAATAAAATATGAACTGTTTGATACACCTACACCGCCATATTATAAATATGTCCCAGCTCCAGTGGTTGAAAAGAACAACGTGATTTTATATTGGAACAGACCTATCCTCACCGACAGAACCATTGACTACAATAGACCGGATATTCTTCTCATTAACAACACCACCCAAACGGCCATTATAGTTGAGATAGGAGTACCGCTCACTCATAACCTTAAAAAAACTGAAATAGAAAAGAAAAATAAATATGAGGAGCTTGCTATCCAACTGAAAAACATCTGGAAGTTAAGCATGGTCACGATCTGCCCACTGGTAATGTCTGCGGAAGGAGTCGTCTCATCCAACTTTGATAGAAATATTGAGAAACTTGGCTTGCCGAACACCATCTCAAGGCAGGCACAGAAGGCAATTATTCTTCAAACGTGCCACATAGTGAGAAAGTTTCTCAATTAGAGATTATCCGATGGTTTATGTGGGTCAGGGTGAATTCCCTTCCCACATCGACCGAGCCTAATCCCAAATAAGATCTGAAGGGATAGGTGAAATTTTTCCAGCGCAAGCTGAGAAAGTGCATTAACTCGGATAATAATAATAATTATAATAATATGATATAGTATATAATAATAAATATAATAATAATATGTTGGGAACTTGAGCTGCTAGGCAAAAACTAATGCCATATTTGAATTCAAGGCATCTAATTCATATGAAATCGGCTCCAAATACCCCGACACCAAAACCACTGTTGACCAGTGTAATATGCCATAAATAAATTCAAATGTCTTTATTAGAAATAATTTAAAAAAATGCATTACCTCAGATTTGGATTCAGCATCCCAAAAACATAGAGAATGGAAGAAACCCAAAACTTTCCCAATAAAGGTACGTTTTCCTCGGTGCGACTATCACCACGATGATCGTGCAACGAGGAAAACGTACCTTACAGGCAGTCGCTCGAAGGAAAACAGCTCCTTAAGAAATACAAAGAAATAGTGCTCAACGATCATCGTTATAGCGCACCTAGGAAAACGTACCTTTAAGGGTCCTTTTGATCACAAATTGACTGTATTATTATTTTTTCAGATTCATTACTCTTCAATTATGGCTGGCTGCTGTGAAAAAACGTTCTCTCTCTTAAATGCATTTGGTTTCTATTTTCACTTCATCTCGATCATTCAAAAATTGTGTTCAAACTGAAGACAAAAGGACACTTCGATCATTATTATGCAAAGGTACTAAGTATATCGTACATAGCTACATGTATTTTCAATTACTTTTACTAGGTGTATGCATATGAAATGACTCTTTTACGATAGATGGCCGTATAGGTTATTTTTATTTTGAACGAACCATAATCTTATTATTTTTTCATTGCTTTGGCATCTGTCAACAACGTTCAGTGTTGAAAATTTGATTTGCACTACAACAACATAACATTTTTTGTGTTAAAAATGTCGAATTTTGTGCCTACAGCATACTATATGCGGGCAGCATTAAATTTTTTGTTATCATTTAAAGAAAAACGAGGCAGAAACTCAACGAATTCTTGAAGAAGCTTATGGTAGTCATACTCTATCATTAGCAACATGCAAAAGATGGTTTCAACGATGACGATGACGTATCATTCCCCATATTTTCCTTTGCTGGCCGTAAAAATCTCTCTCAAGGTTCTTAGTATGAGCTTCCCAGTAGTCTCTTTTTATATGTCTGATTTTACAGTTAACTTGATTTCTTATTAACTTATAGATGTTATAAGCCTGAGATGTTCCTAATGCTTTAAATTGCAGAAAAGCTTTTCTTTCCAGATCTGCCAGATCTTTAATCTCCTCACCGAACCAGAGAGTTTTCTTACGAGTTTGTGATGGGATCTTTACTTCTCTCACTCCAATCGCATCTTTGGCAGCGGTTAGGATATTAGATTTTATATTCCTCCAGTAATCATTGATCTCATTTGAAATATTTGTCAGTCTCGCCTGATAGAGGTGCCTAATACTTTCGTCCTCTACCATAATAGTTTTATATTTAATCTTTGTTCCTTGATGGTCTCTTTCTTCTTAATTCATTGTACTTGCAGCCGTAGTTTGCAGAGAACAAGACTATGATCGCTCCCAACGTCAGCTGAGTTCAATGATCTTACGTCTAGTATCTGCGATGGATGTAAATTACGATTTGAAACAAAATAATCTAAAGGAGATTTTTGGCCCCTAGTATTTTCCCATGTTGGATCTTATAATCGAAAAAGGTGTTAATGATCCTCAGCTCATTATCTCCGCAAAATTGAACAAAGATAGTTCCATTGTTATTATACTCTCTCTCATTGAATGATGTTTAATTCCGTGCACAACATCGTCTTCTACTCTGGCATTTAGATCTCCTAGAATTAGTACGGGATTATTTGGAGGTATTTTAGATAGATTTTCTTGGAAGGAGTCATAAAATTGTTCCTTCTCCAACTTAGGCTTACAATCCTCAGGCGCATACACACTAAAAACATACAGATGGGAATTATCGACTTTCATTGATACCATAAGAATCCTCTCAGAAATATATTAATGATGGTCAATTAATCTTTCTAAGTTCCTATTGATAGGCAGTTCGACACCTTTAGCTCTTGATTCTTTTGGTACAACACCAAAAAATAAAAGATATTCCTGAAATGGGATTATTCTTTTCCTTTCCTTTTTGACTCAGATATCGCGCAAATGTCAATTTTATTTCTAGTGAATTCTAGTAACACTTCCTGTGCTTTATTGTTCCATGATCTAGAATTCCATGCCCCTATTCTCAAGACATCTTTCTTTCTCCAAATTCTCTTCTTTCTTAATTTACTCGTTGTGAAAACTAACCGAAATCTCGAAAAATGTTAGGTATTCTTCATTTTCATCTTATTTTGGTGAGTACTATAAGAATCCATCCTCAAATCGTGGCGCCACAGTTACCGTAGAATCCTCTTAATCTGTATATTTGTTCTTTTTTTCTACTATTAATTGTGGATTTGTTTCTTGATTAATGTCTTTCAATTTCATTCATTTTATAATTGGGATTCTTTCGCATTTCAATCAAAAATAGTTTACAGTGAAAACAAAGATTTAAGTATCTTTTTGGGTGTCTTTTTTTTAAAAAAAGATGGAAATTATTTCAAAAATCAACCCAGTATATAATATTTTTAAATGAATTTAACTTTAAAGGACATCATAGATATTAGAGAAATATTTTTACATTGCATATCAGAGAGGTTCGTCCCCTTAGGAATCGAACCCAAGCGCTAACTAAGCTTGCCGTGCCAGTAGCCTTAAGACCCTTAAGGGTTTGGCTACTGGCCCGGCAAGCTTAGTTAGCGCTTGGGTTCGATTCCTAAGGAGACGAACCTCTCTGATATGCAATGTAAAAATATTTCTCTAATATCTATGATGTCCTTTAAAGTTAAATTCATTTAAAAATAGTTTATATTTTTGAATTGAAATTCTCCAATATCAGCTGATATGGAAAGCATTGTAAAGGGACTGTATATCTAACCTTTTTACCATAATGATTGAAATTTCTTCAGATAATTGAAATATAATATCAGTCTGGAATGTTATATTATCTAGTGATGTAACTTTTAATATTCAATATATTATAAATAATCTATGAAGTAGGTACATATTATGTATATTAGCTAGAAAGAAGAACATGTTTATTTAATTTCTATATCAATAATAATAAATACATTCTTGTTGCCATGGCAACCCAATTGGAATGAATGAATTAGTTAATATATATTATCTAGATTCAAATCAAACAAAAAATTGAAAAATAATTATAAAATTGAAAAATAATTATAAATCATTTCCATTTTAGGTTCAGATTGTTATAAAAAATGAAATTGATTAATACATACCTATAAAATAAGATATATTTTTACGACTAAATTATTATTTTGGCTTGGATTACCTATATATATTTATTCAACTCGGTTCTCTCTATTTAGATGAATTTAAACCAACTGAATCCTCGAGTGACTGAAGAAACAAGTCAATTATGGGAACTCAAGTTACCGAAGAAATTGAGATGCTCAAACAGGAATCGGAATTACCTATCGATCTTCTTGATCTTCTTCATGAATCCTATTTGGAAGCTGCGTTGGAAGAAGCGTCAGGATCCACTTCCAGATAGTGCTGCAGTAAGGCCAATTCATTTATTTATTTTTACTTTACCATACAGGGAGGGTATGGTCAAGTATTGTAATCGTGGATGAAAAAAGTGGTTTTTTTCCTTCTTTTTTTCGAAATATCTCAAAAACGGCTGAAACTATTTCAATTAAAAAAATTGAGCGAAACCATGGCATTTCGCTCTAATAAGTGAACATCGAAAAAATTATATTTTTCGAGATAATAATTGTTTTGTCTAAATGTCTGTTAGTCTGGTTGTCTGTTAGTTAGTTAGTCTGTGCGTTACCAAATTTTTGTGGATGAGCTAGCTCAAAAACTAGTTTGAATATCGAAACCAAATTTCACAGGTAGTTTTGGTCCATTGAGATTAAGAGCTGATTAGATTTTGGTGCATATCGACCCAAATTTAAGGGGTGAGGGGGGGGGGGGGGGTTAAAAATTAAAAATCTAGGTCGTTTGAGCAAACTCAACCAAATTTTGTATACATAATCAGTGGGCCTCCAGAAGTGTAAAAATGCAAAAACTAACCGCCTAAAATGGGAGGGTCAAAAAATGAAAATCTTTGCCATTTACCAAACTCAACCAAATTTTGTATACATAATCAGTGTGCCACTAGGAGTCTAAAAATGCAAAAACTAACCCCCCCCTTCTCCCCCACATGATTATAAATAATTTTATTAAATATTAATGTAAGTGAGGGGCCAGGTTGTATGGTAAAGTCAAGTGGATGGCCACATCAGAACAAGTCAGCTTATTTTATTTATTTATCCAGAAAATACACAACATACAATATGTTGTGCCCTATATAGTTGAAAGTCAATTGTACATAGGACCGGATTAAAAATAATAATTATTTAATTTTACAAACAATTACAATAAATGAAATATGGTGTATATTCCTAACCATTAGTTAACATTACACATCATCATCATCATTGAGTATACAGTCCTAAGACTGGTTTGATGCAACAATCCGTCTCCACTCGACTCTGTACCCCGCCAGCTGTTTGACCTCTCTAAATGTCTGGCATCCCATATCCCCAATTATTTGGTTGAAATATTCTAATCTGGGTCTTCCCCTTCCCCTTTTCTTTCCCACCTCCCCTCCAAGATATCCCTAAGCAGTCCCCCATGTCTCAGTGTGTGCCCCATCATCTGACCTCTTCTCTTCTTCAGACTCTTCCACAAGGTTCTTCTTTCTCCGATTCTTCCAAGAACTTCTTCATTTGTAATTTTATCCATCCAATTGATATTCATCATTCTTCTGTAGCACCACATTTCGAAAGCCTCCTTAGATATTAAACAGCAATATTTGAAATCACAAGATTTTGTTGACGTAATAAAAAACAGTTTCCTCTTTGATTTTTAAATTACCACTTGCTTGTAACTCAATTAGAACTCGCGTTATAACTAACAAACTAACACCATATGTTTTTATCTATGTTAATTATCCTTTATAATCACGAAGTTTTAGTTTTTTAGTTATAACTCGAATTCTAATTGAGCTAAAATCAAGTGATAATTTGAAAATCAAAGAGAAAGCTGTTTTCTATTACGTCAACAAAATATTTTGATTTCAAATATTACTGTTTAATATCTAATGGGACTCGAAAATAGGTCAAAATGTCATTTTTCGTCTTTTTCGTCGTAATTACTTTAATTCTGAAACTTTTGGGTCCAGGCTCGTTATATATTCACATGAGGCTAAAATTTTTTTTATTTTTGACAAGGCTTGGTTCGATCACATATAGGTATGTACCGCATTTTGTGTATAACTCCTAATTGACTGAAGATGGCCAAATAAAATTCAGACCGAAACGTCTTATTAAAGGTGTTTTATTGAACCCAGTGATTCCATCTTTGGCTGATACCTCCTCATTCATCTAGTATGTGTATATTTATTTGCATCAAGTAAATGACAACTTGATTTATTTCTTTTAATAATTCATCAACCCATTTATTCTACCCATTCTAAATCATTTTAATTAGATATTAATCAAATATAAGATTTAAATTTTTGTGTGAAATATTAAGCACTATACATATGTAGGAAGGCTAGCCGATTGGCCAAATTTGGTAATTTCGACACTTAATTTTACGCCAATTAATATTTGAAATTGTCTATAATTTTCAATTTAATTAATTGTACAATCCCTTGCTGTATAATTTGTAGATGGGCTTTAGTCAAGGTAAAAGTCTTCCCCTTCCCCTTTTCCTTTCCCCCTCTCCCCTAAGCAGTCCCCCATGTCTCAGTGTGTGCCCCATCATCTGACCCTTCTCTTCTTCAGACTCTTCCACAAGGTTCTTCTTTCTCCGATTCTTCCAAGAACTTCTTCATTTGTAATTTTATCCATCCATTTGATATTCATCATTCTTCTGTAGCACCACATTTCGAAAGCCTCTAATCTCTTTCTCTCCCGCTTTTCTCTAATTGTCCAGGTTTCACACCCGTACATGGCTATGCTCCATACATATGTCTTCAATAGCAACTTCCTGTTTTCTAAGCTGATTGAGGAGGAGCATAGTAGTTTTTGTTTTGAATTAAACCCCATTTTTGCTTGGGCAATTCTTGATTTAATTTCGTTTTCGCTCCTCCCATCCCATGTTATTTTACTTCCTAGGTAGCGGAATTCCTTAACTCCTAGGGTTTCTTGGTTAATTTTGATGCATTCCTGTCTCATTTGTTCTTTTTTTGTACAAACTAGGACCTTGGTTTTATTCTTGTTTATTTTCATTTTGATTTCTTCTATTAGGATTTGGTTAATTTCATTCAGGGCGTCCTCTAATTCTTTTTTTATTGCATTACACAATTACATACATATCACAGGGTGAATCACAGAGATCCGATCCATTTAACCAATCTTTTTTTTTCAATACTTTCTTGTCACACGACAGATTTTTTAGATCATTTGCGAGTTTATTAAAATATTTAATTGCCACAAAATAGGCATTTTTTGTGTAATTGACTTATTAATCTTTGGCAGGACAATTGATCTATGTCTAGTTCTGCCTCTATGTTCATTATACATCATCTTGCACACATCATAAAAACAAACAACAGAATTCACAATAAAAGATTTATCAATTCCCAAGACAGATTGCACCTTAATTTTTTAATAAGTCTAGTCAATATAGTGATAACTGGTTTCCTTACTATTTATTTATTTCTCTACTAATAATCTGATTTGGGTTTTAGTACATAGTACCTGGAGCCACCGAGCAATGCACGGTAACCAAATTAAAAAAAAAAATACAAATATATATAGTACACGCCTCTCCTGCCCCCCCCCCCGAAACCACGCACCACCCCCACCCTACTGGACCCCCTACATCCACCCCTACCCAGCATCCAGTTTTTGCATTTCTATCTTCCTAGTGGTCCACAGATTATGTGGCGAAGGAACACCAAGTTTTCAATATCCATATGATATTGACTCCATGAAAAACATTTATAATTGAAGAAAGACTGATGATGAAGACCAAGTCTTCGGAAACTATAGTCTCAAACAAATAAATAATATATATACAGATATATCATCTTGATATATATGTGTATATGTTTATTTGCATCAAGCAGAGGACAACCTCTTTGTTTCTCTTTGTGAATCAACAACTCTGCTACTCTCGGCAAAACAAAAACTTTTCAATCACAGATTATGTGTTTATTTGTTTACTCGCACACCAATTTGCTCACATTCAGGGACGTAACTAGGCCGTATTTCACCCGGGGCAAAGAAATAAATTCGCCCCCCCCCAGGCAGGCGCGGATCCAGACCTCTGATTTGGGGGGGGGGGGGGCGGTCGCCGGTATATAAGATCTACTTTTGATCTCGGAAGTGTGTCGCGATCGAATTGTCCCTGCCCACATTCGTTCATATTGATAAACATTATAAAAAAATAAATAGGAAAATAATAATAAAAAAAAAAAATAATCGTATAGGATCTGAAATAAAAACAGAAAATTAAATAAGATTTGTTTCCAAAAAAAAGCCACTTCAGTCACTTTATTTGTAAACACATCTGTTTTGTTATGAATCCACCTGTAATGTTATGATTTAGACACCTGTTAATTAAAAAAAAATCCTAATTTTAATATAATATAATAATATTTGTTTAACCTATTAGTGGGTTTTAAAATTAAAAAACCAATTAATAAATAAAAGATAATTGAAAAAAATGTAAACAAACTTTTTCATTGAGATTTTCATCTATCAATAATTAATTTAATTAAGAAAAGATCAATTAAGATGAAATTTGTCTAGGTCCAGACCTAGCCAGATCGTTTTCTCATTCTCAAAACTTGTTAATAGAGTTGGTTTCATCAAAATTTGTAGAGCCGTTTTCAAAATAGAACAAAGATATAAAATATATAAATATATGGTATATACAATTTTTGCTCGTTTAAAAGGCGTAGATTAATATAATTATTTAAATTTAGACCAAAATTCATTATAATAAATTAGTCCCCAACACAGTCCTAAAACTGGTTTGACAAACCACTTGGTTTCACATATAACGTCATGAAATTTTCTTTTTAATATACCTACTAGTGCAATTTAACTCTTTGAAATATATTTATCAAATTATTCAAATCAAATTATTTTAAACTTTTGTCATACAAGATGATAACAGGGTGATTAATTGAAAAGAGGATTGATGTTTCAAGCAAACTGATGATTCATATATATTGATGTGAATAAATGGATACACCTAGTAGTATTGAATTCATGGTACTTACGTATTAACGCCACCGCAGCCAACTATTCAAGTAGCTGCTAGAGATTTGGCGGCCAATAAGTGAACATCGAAAAAGTTATATTTTTCGAGATAATAATTGTTTTGTCAAAATGTCTGTTAGTTTCTTAGTCTGTGCGTTACCAAATTTTTGTATACGAGCTAGCTCAAAAACTAGTGTGAATATCGAAACCAAATTTCACACGTAGTTTTGGTCCATTGAGATTAAGAGCTGATTAGATTTTGGTGCATATTGACCCAAAATTAAAGGGGTTTGGAGGGGGGCAAAAAATAAAAATCTTGGCCATTTACCACAAACTCAACCAAATTTTGTATACATAATCAGTGGGACACCAGAAGTATCAAATGCAAAACTAACCCCCCCCCCTACATGATTATAAACAATTTTAGGGGGACAGGTTGTATTGTAACCAAAATAAATTTGCCGCGGTTATATTCCGGTAGCCAAGTGCCTGAAGAGAGAACTAGAGTCGAGTAGGACCGACTCGATGACGTGGAAGCGAGTGCACGTGGAAGAGAATGATCATATGTGTCGATTTGGCAAGGTGTCAAGAAGTGAAGGGTCTGTTTCGTTTTCGTTTATTTTATCGTTATCGCCTATCGTGGGGTTAATATTTATCGAATATCGTTCTGTGTGATTAAGTGTCATTGTTGTTGAGAAGTACTCAACAATACAATGTATTTAAATTGAATTGGCTAAGGGGCCAGTAAGGGGAAAATAAAAAGTTGAAATAAAAGTCAACTTCTAACAAATAAACTAACAAATAAACTAAAAAACTTGTAACAAATAGAAGTTGACTTTTATTTCAACTTTTTATTTTCCCCTTACTGGCCCCTTAGCCAATTCAATTTAAATAAAATAGGGCCACCAAACACGGTTCTTTTTAAATACAATTTATATATTAAATATCATTAAATATTTAATTTAATTTATTTAGAGAAACGGCCATTGCCTAATTCAAATACAAATATTGTTTTAATAATATAATTATTTGTTGTTTAATTTTAAATTATATAACTGCATTTAATTAATAAAACCCAAGCTTGTTTAACCACAATGTAAAACACCTATACAAGACCCGGTTTAAATAATTATATACATATTATTAACAACAAACATTATTATTTTATTTATTTTTGCCTTCAAGGGCAAAGTGATAATTACTGAATTTTCCAGCCAGCACAGTATGGTAAAGTCAAGTGGATGTCCACATCAGAACACGTCAGCTTATTAATTAATAAAAAATAAATATTCAAATAACTTTTCAGTTCGTTTTTTATTAAAAATTTAAGTAATTTCAATATACATAAAATAATTTATTTGAAAACATTTTAAATAAAATATTGCAAGTATAATTTTTCTGCTTTCTTTTTGTTAATTTGTGGAATGGTCGAATCGAGTTGTCCATCTGAAAAAAAAACAATATTGGAATTAATATATTTAATAAAATAGGGAAATAGAACAATATATTATGACGAATTAGAATTATAATAATATTTAAATATTTAATTTAAATTATAAAAATTTGGTGTATTTCTTTTACAGATCACTTGTTGACTCAATCTCCTGCTTCCTGTTCATCTTCAAGAAAATTTATTAACCTTTGAATATGATATGTATAACGTATAAATGAGCCGTTTATTTTGAAAGTGGCCTAACTCCATTTTCCAAAAAAATCAAGTTAGATACCTTAATAGTTACATTTTTACATGATCTTTTCATTTTGAAACAACATGTTACTAATATATTTAAAATCATTAAGATTTTGTAACATGCAAATTTGCTGGTTAATGATGTGATGAAAAAGTTTATTTTGAAAGTGGCCTATTATTAGAAGAAGCAATTTTTAAAAGGGTAAATAATTCTGATGGAGAATCAATAAACTGGTTAAAAATATGTTGGATCGGTTTTGTTAGAAATAAACCGTATAAAATTTTCTATAAGACATCAATGAATGAGAATGAAAATTTTAAACTCCTGGATTTATTACCACATCGGGGTAGACCAAGCAAGTTCGAGAATATCGTGTTGACACTACTGTATAAAAATATCGGACAAATTACAACAGCAAAATTCAAGGACATAATTGGCCTATTACGATATATACCACCGGAACATCATGATTATTTCAAACACACACAAAATGTAGATGAATAGTAAATTGTTTTGTAATAAATAAATTTGTTTTTTATGTTACCAAGGTCCTAGTATGTACAAAAAAAGAACAAACCAGACAGGAATGCATCAAAATTAACCAAGAAAACCTAGAAGGAGTTAAGGAATTCCGCTATCTAGGAAATAAAATAACATAGAATTGGAGGAGCGAAAGCGAAATTAAATCAAGAATTGCCCAAGCAAAAATTGGGTTTAATTCAAAACAAAAACTACTATGATCCTCCTCAATCAGCTTAGAAAACACGAAGATGCTATTGAAGACAATGTATGGAGCATAGCCATGTACGGGTGTGAAACCTGGACAATTAGAAAAGCGGAGAGAAAGAGATTAGAGGCTTTCGAAATGTGGTGCCACAGAAGAATAAGGAATATCTGAATAATGGATGGATAAAATTACAAATGAAGAAGTTCTTGGAAGAATCGGAGAAAGAAGAACCTTGTGGAAGAGTCTGAAGAAGAGAAGAGGTCAGATGATGGGGCACACACTGAGACATGGGGGACTGCTTAGGGGGAGGGGGGAAAGAAAAGGGGAAGACCCAGATTAGAATATTTCAACCAAATAATTGGGGATATGGGATGCCAGACATTTAGAGAGGTCAAACAGCTGGCGGGGGACAGAGTCGAGTGGAGACGGATTGTTGCATCAAACCAGTCTTAGGACTGTATACTCAATGATGATGATGATGATGTTTTGTACGTTATGTAGTTAAAAAATGTTTTGAATCGCAAAAATTAAGTTTCCAAAGTGTTTTAAAGATATGTAAAATAAATTAAGATATTGTTTTTTTGTTTTTTCAATTTGAAGCATGTTAAATTATGTTGAATGGACTTGGGCACCTTCAAATTTTATAATGAATCTGAATGTTAATTTTGAAAGTGGCCTAACTCTATTCTTGATAAGAAACCGCATATTATTCATTTAATAATTGCCACTATTTTAATAGGAACTATAAATTGAACACCTTAGTTACATTTAAGCAGTATGACTCATTAGTATCCAATACGTATATTTTTAAATTCATTGAAACGCAAACCCTTAAATATCTCGATTTGAAGATAAATGGAGTTAGGCCACTTTCAAAATAAACGGCTCAAATAATCGAATTGTATATTAGTTTGAAAAATAATTTATGTGTATGAGAGCATGTATAAAAAAAAATTGAATAAATAATACTTATTAAAAGAAACCCCCCCCTTTCATTTCAAAATTCCCAGAGATCCTTTGAAAGCCCCTTCCCTACCCCTTAACTCCGCTGGCCGGCTGACAGTCGAGTTGCTCGAGCCTTGTGGAGGAGAAGCGGACGGCGCCGGCGGCGGGGAGGGACATCTCCCCCCGCTCAAGCCGTCTCTCCGCCGAGAGTCGGGTGTCTCCGCTGGCTTTCGGCTGGCCACTTGGAGGGGACCCTGGGCTATATAAGCCGTGTTTCGCGTTGGGTGGATGGTTGGGGATGGTGGATGGTATATATTGCACTTCTAATTCAAGATTCTTTGTTTATTAATTAGTATATATTATTGAATAAATAAGACTAATATACATACCATATCTCTTACCTTTTTATATATTATAGTTGTATCTTTGTTTATATAACTATAATACACAAGAAAGATAGGATTAATAATATACCTGGGAGATTCTTTTGGGTTGTACCATCTATGGTGAAATTATATTTAAAAATATAATTATATATATATTTTAGGTGATGTTAAAATTGTATATATATATATATAAGGGGGGGGGGGGCATTCCACACCAAATTCCAACAGTTTAAAAAATGTTAATGATTTGGTTGATTTTTTTGTACTTTGTGAAAAAGGCTTCTAGGTGAATTTGAAAACTTTTTTGCCAAACTGTTCAAGAGAACGGCTTTTCGAAATAGTTTGAAAGTTCACCTAGAAGCCTTTTTTGTTATATACAAAAAAAACATGTCAAAAATCAAGCAAATCAAAAATTAAAATTTTGCAAACAGTCCAATTTGAATATACCCTTGCATAGTATAATCTAGTCGGAACGATTTTTCCCTTTTATTTTTTAAAATGATCGGAAAGGTAACTGATTTAATTTTCTATAAACTATCTATCATAAGTTAATTATTTTCAGAACTATAGAAAGATGTTGATGTATTGGTATTTTCATTATTTATGTACATACAGTATATAATTTACCTTCACACTCTACCGTCTAATCTCTAATGTATTTATTAATTTTTCTTTTATGTAATTAAAATAATAATAAACACCTCAATTTTCTCAAAAAAATTATAAAATTATTCCAAATACGAGAACAGTGAGAGAAATGAGCGGATTTACACATTTGTAAATTATGTATTAAGTCACATATAAAATAATGTAATATTTCAAGGGTGTATAGTAAATATAAATTTTGTACCAATAAATTATAATAATCATTTCAAACAATAATACTTTAACAAATCTATGTTAGAGATATAATTTTTTTAAATTTGTATATTTGTACTCTATTTCTCTAATATTTAATTGAAATAAAAAAAAATCCTAAGCATGAGTTGTTGTTTTATTATCCTATTTAAATAAAATTTCCAGCCTGATCCTTTGGCCAAAGTATAAATGTAGAATCTAATCGGTGATTTCAATTAAAGAATACTCCGAATTAATTTAATTTGGGAAGGCTAATATGGGAAGCTTCAAGATTTTAAAGTAATTATATTGTTACTAATATTATATCATATTCAAAAATCTCTATTTATCAATGAATCATTAAATTAAAAAAAAAAAAAATATCCAGGCAATTGCAAATGTCTATTCAAAATACTCAAGTATTTAATATATTTAAAAAACTTCTAAACTAAGAAATCCAAAAAATCATATTTTTATCTTTCTATTTTTAAAAAAGTTTAATAAATTTCAAATTATATTTAGATAGTACTTTGATGCTGAGCGGGGGGGGATCTTAAAAAATAATAAAAAAAAAGAAAACGATACTAAATGTGCGTCCCCTTTGGAATTCAAAAAGGCCAATCAATATATATCAAAGATGTTAATGAAATTGTTGCATTAATTAGGGGCCGTCCGAGGGGTGAACCGCGATTGGAATTAGGTGTACACCGTATTGGGAATTATTTGTAATTACTTTAGAATTGATTAGATAATCTATTGTCTTCTACTTGGAAATGAAAGTGGAAGTGGAAGTAGGTGGACACGATTTTAGGTCGCGGTTCACCCCTCGGGGCCGTACCATAAATTAGGTCTCACAGCAGGGGGGGGGGCATTTCAGATTTGTGACAAAATGTGACTGACTGGGGAGGGGGGGAATCTTAAAAATTGTGACGTCACAAAAGTCAAATTTAAAAATTTTCAAATATATTTTTTTGATTTTAGTTTATTAATTAATATTCCAACCTGAAAATGTTGGTAAAATGAATCTAGACAAAAAATTTCTACAATTATTAAATTATAGGGTTTAAAAGTGATAGTGTGACGTCACAATACAGGGGGAATCAAGGAATGGGACACAGGGGACGGGGGGACGGGGGTCTACTTAAAAATCTTGCAATTCGTGTGACGTCATTTATGGACGGCCTTAAAAAGAATTCAAATATTTGGATTAAACATTCATTTTGGTTGTAGAAAGAAGTTTAATTATGATAATAAATAAATAACGATTCTTTGGGCGATATATTTTTGACCTTTTTGTTATAAAAAGAAAGTAAAAAAAAGTCTGGCTCACCAAGCTTCAGCTCCTGGCTCACCAAACTTCAGCTCCATCGATGACTCCCCTCCCCCTCTCGACAATATCTTCTGAAAATGGACAAAATTTCAATTAAAATTGATTCGATTCCATCGCTTAGCAATTAATTACGTTAAAACTTGACAACTTTGAACCAAAATAAAATAAATAACTAAATATTTAAAATAAAAAAATAAAAAACATTATTATTATTTTCAATTATAAATCGATTTGTTTAATCAATTTTGTATCAAATGAAAAAATTGTATAAGAGAAGCAGATGAGGTTGATTCATAAAGAGATATCAATAAATAAGGTTGTCCTCTGCTTGATTAACCTTTTATAAAAATTATTAAATAGATTAATGAATAATTATCATGATTTTAATATGAAAGATATTAATTTGCCGATGGTAATAGATTCAAATTTACAAAAAATCATAAGTTGGTGTCAGTCATCACCAGGTGGCCCGGATTGCTGCAGGCGCGGATCCAGACCTCTGATTTGGGGGGGGGGGGGTGGCGGTCGCCGATATATAAGATCTACTTTTGATCTTGGAAGGGTGTCGCGATCGAATTGTCCAAGCAAGGGGGGGGGGGGGGTCAGAGACTCCGCCCCGACCCCCTACATAGAACTTTATTTTCTTCAATTTTAAAATTTAATGTTATAAAAAAAAAAAAAAATTAAATAAACATATAAAAAATGTTGATCTCCAATGCTTTAGGGTGGCGGTCCGCCCCCCCCCCTGGATCCGCGCATGGATTGCTGTTACTGGCACTTGGGTTCGATTCCCGAGGGGGTGAAAAACAACCCCTCTGATATATAATTAAAAATATTCCATTCCATCGGATTTAATAGTTGACACCAACTTATAATTTCTTGTATTATGATTTTAATAATACTAATAGAACAGAAAGTATATGAAATACATTTCTAATCTTTCAAGACACTTATACATTCTACTTAAGTTTTAGATTAATTAATGACAAATGTATTTAAGGTATATGAAAAGCAGTTTAAAATTAATTTTAAATGAAGGATATGAATGAAGGTCTAAAAGATTTGTGCAAACAAGGAAGGCCAAGGGCCTGAGGAATGTTCAATAAAGAAGCGAAACGTAGCCATTTGAAAGGCTACGGCTAAAAACGATCCTTATCACTTTTGTAAAACTTATCAGTAATCTAAATTAAAAGTTTCAAGTCTAATTGAAGCTTTATTAAACGAAAACTACAATATAAAACAATTTTTTGATAATTTAAATTACGAAAATACATTTTTTAAAAAACTTGATCGTTTTTAGCCGTAGCCCTTCATTTAAAAAGAGGTTTGTTTTTATTTTATACCAAGCTCAATTTCACGCTAAAAATTGAATTTATTACGATTGTAATTTACTAATTGATGTTAAAGGACTGTTCTTGGTGTATTGTTAAAAAAACACTTAAATGTCTTGTTTTATTTAATACAGTGGTATACCTTGAGATACGTATTTAATTCGTTCTGTGATCATCGTCGTATGTCAAAAAAATCGTATCTCAAAGCAATTTTTCCCATTTAAAATAATATAATATACTATATATTAATGCGTTCTAGCGATATGAAACTAACCCAAAATACAGTTAAATTACACATAATATACACAATTTGTTAACCGACTTCAAAAAAGGAGGAGGTTATCTATTCGACTGATTTTTTTTTTTTTTTTTGTGCCTATTTTACCTCATATCTCCGCCAATTGTCAACCGATTTTGAAAATTTTTTTTGCATTGGGTCCAGTCTAGCTTCCGATTGGTCCCATTTTTTTTCGTATTTTTTTCATAGGTATTAGACCTTTTTTATTAGGTTTGTTTAGACCTAACCTCTTTGTTTATGAACCGATTTCGATGGTTCTTTTTTTATCCGAAAGGGGGTGTCTTAGGGATGGTGTCATATTAATTTGGTCAAGTTCTGATGATATGATCACTATTAATAACATCACTAAAAAAGAGAAAAATAAAAATAATTTTTAAGAAAAAAATAAAACCGACTTCAAAAAATTAAATGCAACAAATAAAATACACTAAAAGGTATAAAATAATTATTATCTTATTTAGTTACAACTAAAAGACGAAATATTAACATGAAATTACTTTTTGAAGTTGGTGCCAAACATATACCTTTTATGAATCGCACTCGACGGATCTTACTTCTAGTACGTTTGGCGGGTACGCTCGCTTATAGGTATAGTTTGTTTGGCACCGACTTCAAAAAGTAATTTCATGTTAATATTTCGTCGTTTAGTTGTAGCTAAATAAGATAATAATTATTTTCTACCTTTTAGTGTATTTTATTTGTTGCATTTAATTTTTTGAAGTCGGTTTTTATTTTTTTCTTAAAAATTATTTTTTATATACCACGATACGATACGTAGATAAACGAGTAATAACACACAATGTTTATTAATCATCACTTTAACGTTTAACGTCAGGCCTTTTTGGCCTCACTTTCCTAACTTTCACTGCGTGAGACCTTCATAAGGTAACGATCAAGAGAGGTCTGTTTCTGCCTTCTTTTTAAAATGTTACGAAAGAATGTGAGACACCTATCATCAAATAAGGCACATCGCAAATTCCTATCTCAAATTTTTCGTTGTATGTCGAAGTATAAATTTTAGAATATTTCATGTTGTATCTCAAAACATTCGTATCTCAAGGTACCACTGTATACTTAAATATTATATTGTATTATATTCTACAAGTTATTTAAGGCAACTAAATTAACCATAGATGAAGGAGAGATAGATGGCTGTCCAAAAATGTATAAATTAAAAAAGAGAGAAATTGAGCCAGACTACTTACTGTCTGATGAAAATTGATTAGTACATTACAAACGTGTGGTGGCTGAGAAATGCTTTATCAAAACGTATGGGCAAAAAGCCCTTAATTTCCAGACAGATTGCATAGGGCTAAGTAATGGCTATTTGTCCATTTTAAATAATGGTGATGCCCAAATTTAACCGACATAATGAGCTTATGATTTGAATGGCTAATTTGACCATCTTTGAAACTCCGTTCGTAATAAGAAAATGTATTTTATTAAATGATAATTATATTTTTAGAGAAATCTGTTAAATTTAAATATATTTTGTGCCAAGTCAATTACATAGGGGATCGTTAGTCCCCCATTATATATTTGTTAAACAATTTTTATTCGCTTTTGAGACTTGGCCATATTAAGCAGAGAGCATACCAAGACCGATGTACACATTTTATATGTTATATATAATTTTGTGTTTGATAATACATAACAACTCTGTCTGCACTCAATGTATTGAGTTTGGAAATATTGTAAAAACTAATTTTTTATTAAATTAGGGAACGAAGAAAAGATTTTTATATTATAGACAAAAGGATCAGTCGAGATTCGAACCCGGGATCTTCGCATGTGCGCTGCGATGCCTTTATAAGAGCCTTAGCTCTTATCCTCTCGGCCACTGATCCCTGAACCCAAGCTGATACCTAATGTATATATGAATTTGGACTTTCATTTTTATTTAATCTTTTAATCTCTTCCTCGTTCATTTTTCGCAACTCTGTAGCTGGCTTGACTAATTAAACTATATCCAAACGCCTCCCACTCGATAGCGAACCCAAAGGCCGAAAATAATTTACTTCTTCACTCCAGGGTGCAACCACAATGAGGCCGCGCCGGATTCGGGGATCAGTGGCCGAGAGGATAAAAGCTAAACCTCTTATAAAGGCATCGCAGCGCACATGCGAAGATCCCGAGTTTGAATCCCGGCTGATCCTTTTGTCTATAATATAAAAATCTTTTCTTCATTCCCTAATTTAATTTAATTTATAATTGTCTTTCGAAGCGGCCTCATTGTGGTTGGAGTGAAGAAGAAAATTATTTTCGACCTTTGGGTTCGCGATCGAGTGGGAGGCGTTTGGATATAGGCTAATTTTTTATGTATTTGTATTTGTATTCATACATAGAAAAGAAAAAATTTTATTGAATGTTTTTATAAATATTAAAAAAATACAAATCTTTTATAAAACAATCTTGAAAACGTTTATTTTTAACACTTCCCAACTAGATCGTTTCCGCTATTTGTACAGCTAATTTTTTTTTTTTGGTGGGGGGGGGGGGGGAACGCCCAGGCAACTATTCTAAATAAAGGAAAATGTATAATAATAATAAATTATATGGCCTGGGATAACAGAGTTTAAGATTTTATAAGCATAAATCAAAGAGAGTGTCCTATGGTTGATGCATATAAAAATATACACATAAACACTTGTAGATATATATTTTATTTTAATATATTATATTATTATAATAAGTATACTGAAGTTTAAAGTAAATATTTCGAAACTATATTATATAAAATCTGAATGAAATTTGTGTATTGGTAAATAATGTGTCTGAAAATTGAATTTTAATAATTAAACTGTCACTTTCAATACTTCTGGATAATAGCGTTAAAATTTAAGTAAAAAAAAGCGAAAATTTTCAAGTCTAAGGGTGCAAATTGGTCAGAAGATCGGGAAACTCGTTTTTTACGAACAAAGAAAAAAACAATGTCACAAATATTGTAAATTGAAAGTTGAGAATATTTATTACAATGCTTTCTTTAAGATAGATATTTTAACAATTCTTTCATTCAAAATATTGATTATTTTTTTAAAAAACGAATTTTTTTTTCAAATTTTAATGTGTATGGTTTAAGCCCTTGGATAAATTAATACTTTGTCTTTAAAAAATAAAAAAAGGTTAAATAGGCTCAGAGTTAATTATAATAATAATAATTTTATAATGAAATAATAATGAACATAAGAGATAAAGGAGGCCACATTATTCTAAACGAAAACGAACAGACAAATAGATGGAAGGAACACCTAGAAGAATTCTATGGAGAAGAAATAAACTGCAACGGATCGTTGCTAAACTTTATCCAAATTCATTTGAAATATTAATATGTTTTGCTGGCTTGGTGTGTACTGGATATATTAATTATTTATCCTTTAACAATAAAAAAATAATATGTTTATTCCTTTATTATTAATCAGATATCACTTGCAATTTGCAGTTCATGTTGACTTTAATTCAAAAATAATGATCGATTCTCATTTAATAGTCGAGGAATAACCATTCTACATTGGATTTTTGACGTTTCGGTTATTATTAGTAACCATTGCTGAAGAAATGGAGGATTAGACTTAAAATTAAAAATAGCCATCGATTCTCATATAATACTCGAGGAATAACAATTTTACATTAGATTTTTGACGCTTCGAATATTATTGGTAACCATTGCTGAAGACATGGAGGAAACGGCTTAAAATCAAAAATAACGATCAATTCTTATCTAATACTAGAGGAATAACCTTATTGCATTCCATTTTTGATGTTTTGACTATTAATGGCAACCTCTACTGAAAACGTGGAAGAATCGACTTAAAATCAAAAAGACTAAATTCTTTTATGGCAAACAACTCAAACTTGAGTTGTTAACCATCCATCCATCCATCCGCACGCACTTCCAAAAAAATAGGCACTTTTTGGCCTCTCGACGAGATTCCAGGTAACTTTTGGCAAAACCGCCACGTGCTAAAATTCAATCTCATTGAATACTTCAATTTGTGACCTTAATTGAGTCCATGGGTTCCGTAGTCTTTACGTGAGGACCCGTTGAAGTCGCGCGACCGATTGCAATACTTTCTCCCATGCTTCGCATTGGATAAAGTAAAAACAATGAACCCAATAGAAGAAGAAGAATCTGTGGACGAAAACGAATTAGGGGACCCCATACTCAGGTCACAGAATTCGAGACAGCTTGGAAGGAACTAAAAAATAATAGAGCACCCGGAATAGACAATATACAAGCTGAAATCCTAAAGAACTCTGGAGAAAAGGCACGTGACAAACTTTTTGAACTAATTAGCAAAATCTATAAATTGGGAATCATCCCAAAAGATTTCCAAAAAAACAAAATAGTCACACTTCCCAAAAAGACAGGCGCGGATAAATGTGAAAATTTCAGGACCATTAGCCTAACCTCACATGCCTCCAAAATCCTAACCAAAATAACCCAAAGAAGAATAGAACAAAGAGTTGAAGAAAATCTGGGGGAAGACCAGTTCGGGTTTAGAAGAAACAGAGGCACCCGAGAAGCAATTCTCTCTCTTAGACTAATAATAGAAAGGGCATTTATCAGGGAAGAATCTGTCTACATCGGATTCATAGACCTAGAAAAAGCATTCGATAACGTCAATTGGGAAATTATGTTTAAAATATTTAAACAGGCGGGAATAAAATTCAGGAGAGAAGACTAATTTGCAATCTATATCAAAACCAGACGGCAATTATAAATATTGGAGATGAGCAAAGAGAAGCCAAAATAAAAAAAGGTGTAAGACAATGATGTGTGCTGTCACCCATGATTTTCAACTTATACATAGAAGAAGCGATTAAAGAATTCAAAGACAAAATTGATACAGTTATCGAAATCCAAGGTCAAAAGATCGCTATGTTAAGATTTGCCGATGACATTGCCCTTCTAGGAAACAATAAAAAAGAATTAGAGGACGCCCTGAATGGAATTAACCAAATCCTAATAGAAGAAATCAAAATGAAAATAAACAAGAATAAAACCAAGGTCCTAGTATGTACAAAAAAAGAACAAACGAGACAGGAATGCATCAAAATTAACCAAGAAAACCTAGAAGGAGTTAAGGAATTCCGCTACCTAGGAAGTAAAATAACATGGGATGGGAGGAGCGAAAACGAAATTAAATCAAGAATTGCTCAAGCAAAAATGGGGTTTAAATCAAAACAAAAACTACTATGCTCCTCCTCAATCAGCTTAGAAAACAGGAAGATGCTATTGAAGACATATGTATGGAGCATAGCCATGTACGGGTGTGAAACCTGGACAATTAGAAAAGCGGAGAGAAAGAGATTAGAGGCTTTCGAAATGTGGTGCTACAGAAGAATGATGAATATCAATTGGATGGATAAAATTACAAATGAAGAAGTTCTTGGAAGAATCGGAGAAAGAAGAACCTTGTGGAAGAGTCTGAAGAAGAGAAGAGGTCAGATGATGGGGCACACACTGAGACATGGGGGACTGCTTAGGGGGAGGGGGGAAAGAAAAGGGGAAGGGGAAGACCCAGATTAGAATATTTCAACCAAATAATTGGGGATTTGGGATGCCAGACATTTAGAGAGGTCAAACAGCTGGCGGGGGGCAGAGTCGAGTGGAGACGGATTGTTGCATCAAACCAGTCTTAGGACTGTATACTCAACGATGATGATGATGATGATGATGAAATAATAAAGAACAAGAGGGTTTACATTTTTACTAAGATTGAAATTTAGTGAGTGTTTTTAAATTTTGAAAAATATAAAATATTTCAAAATTCAATTCCTGAATTTTATATAATTGTAAAAAAGAAATTAAAAGCCCACAGAAATGTTGTTGAAATATGATTAATTTAGATGTCAGAAGGGTTCAGGGCAGTTGGCCTAATCTTTGAGATAAAATCCTTCTGACATGTGTATTTATGTATCCAGTAAGAAAATTTCACTCAAGTTAACAAAAACTATGTTGTAAAATTGTGCTTCTGACCAAATCAACGATTCAATGCATGGCAGAATTTTGAAATAAATAATTTAATCTGCTTTGTTTATCCTTCATTATTTCATTTTATGAAAATATAATGATCTAGAATGCAATGGATTGTTATTTATGTATAAAAAATAAATATTTACCTATTATTACGGATATCTTGGGGAATCAGGAAATATAATATATTGTGTTCTTCCTCAAAATTCATCATGATTTGAAAACAGCTTGAAATACTCTATAGAAAACTCCAACATTTAGATGAGAGATTTTCTTAAAATCTGAAAAAGATTTAAAATGAAAAATTAATTTCAATAAAAAAGATTTTCAAATAAATTAAGAATAAACTTAAAACTGAAATTAGGTATATTTGATTTAGTTGTTTTATTAAAAAAAAATTATTTTGAACATGTCTTATGAAGGATTAATTTGATAGGTAAATATTATACCAGGTCCGTAAAAATGAAACGGAAATTTTTTTAAAGAAAATACACATTTATTGTATGGAAATGGTAAAAAATATTTTATCCAAAGAATTGCCCATCGCTAGCGAAACATTTTTCCCATCTCTCTGGCAATTTGTGGATCCCTAGCCACAAAAACTGTTGCTCTTTTTAGAGGCAAACCAATCATCGAGCCATTTTCCTCAGCAAGTGAGTGGTCCATCGATGCAAATAAGAAGTACTCGGATGGAGCCAAGTCTGGTGAGTAGGCCCCATGCCAAAGTATTTGCAAACTACAATAAATGCCTCAATCGTTTCTTTGAGCGGTTTTGTTGTGTGCGATGGTCCATTATCATGAAGCAAAATCCCTTGGTGTTGCCTCTTTTGATATTCTGGTCGTTTTTCACTCAATGCTTGGTTCAAATCCATCATTTGTTGTCGGTAGAGTTCAGTATTAACGGTTTCGCCAGGATTTAGCAGCTCATAATAGATAACCCCCTTCTGACTTGACCAAACACAGAGCATTGTCTTCCGTCCATAGCGATTTGGCCTTGTAGTCGATGTCGATGGTTTGCTTGGAGTTACCCATCATTTTTTTATTTACGCTTAGGATTCTCGAAATATATCCATTTTTCATCGGTTGTTTCAATTCGATGGAGAAAGGATTTTCTTTTGTATCCGGCTAGCAACATTCGCAAGTGTTTTTTATCATGTAGATTGTCATTTTCCTGCCTTCTGGATCTTTCCCTTGGCTTCGTAACGTATGTAGAAGACTTCTCGTGTAACATTTAATTGATTGTTGCTTTTGAGAGTCATCCTCATCCAACAATGCTTCCAATTCGGGCTTTTTCGGTGGTCTTCCACCCTCTTCTTTTCTCAGGTCAAAATCGCCACTTTTTTAAACCTCTCAAAGCAGTGTGATTTACCAAGAGCATGCTTCGACAAGCATTCGATGCGATTCTTCAGCAGTTTTCTTCAAATGTTAACAGAAAATCAATGCTGTCCGCGAATCGTAGTTTTTAGGAACAAATTTCCACACGTTCAACGTTATGAAAATTTTTATATTTGTGTTAAACTTGTATTGTTTTGAGTTCAAATTATTTAGTAAATGTAAAAACAAGAAAATGTCACCAATGACGCGGTTTCATAGTTACTACATTGACATCTAGAGTCATTAATAAGCAAATTCCGGTTTCATATTTACACACCTAGTATATTTTTTTCTACCCCCTTGGACTCGTGAACTAAATGACCATTTATATATACGAGCCCCGTCCCATCTCAATTGGCCAACCAATACAAAATTTGATCAAGATAGGAGAGTTTTAATTTTTGCCCCCACTCACATTTTGGATAGTTGGGAGTCGAATTTCAAAAAATCCTGAAATTACTTTTTAGATATTTGTATTTAGAATTTTATTAAGTAAAAATCAAGTAGATATCTTATCGTTCTTAATTGAAAATGCATAATTAGTGTAAACACATTGCAAAGATATTTTGCCCCCTTTGATCCATCTTAGGGGTCGAATTTCAAAAAATCCTTTCTTAGTGAGCCCCTTATGTCATATAGATGTAATATCCTCCCCAAATTCCATGTTTCTATGTCCAGTGGTTCTGGCTGTTTTGATGATGAGTGAGTGTATCGGGCAAAGAATTTTATATATCGTAGATGTAATGTTTTAATTAGAGATTGATACCTGATCATTGGAAAGGTCAAATAATGTTAAAAATTAAATAAAGGTAAAAAATAATAGCGTTATAATCTTATATTGCAAAGGAACATTTAACAAAAATGAATGAATATAAAAAAATTGAAAAAGTTAGAAATTATTTTGAATAATATATAGAATATCAAAACTTACCATTATTATAATTATCATTAATTTAATATAAAACTGATTTCTAAATAATTATCTGTCAAATAATTGCGAGTTGAAGCAGCCATCTTGATTAATTGCCAACCTAAAACATAACAGAATAAATTTGATAATTAAAATAAAAAGGAAATTCAAAATTAATAAGTAATATCGTTCTTAATTGGAAATGCATAATTAGTGTAAACACATTGCAAAGATATTTTGCCCTAACTTGCGACTCTCCGTAACACAATAATGACAAAAAAATTAAAAATTGTAATAAAACAAGTTAAATTTTACTAAGTGCAATCTCTTAAATACTATTAACCTCATCAAAATGAGTTGCCTGTATATACAATAATGTATTTGTATGAATAAATAATCTATAGCCAGGGCCGTTGTGAATTATTTCAGGTAATTCAGATTTTTGTATAAATTCAGGTTGGGCGCTCACCCAACAGAATTTAAACACAATTTTAAAAATTCTTTTATTTTTTTTAGTACTATGGAGATGGCATAACTATTGAAACCAGTCTACATTGTACTATGTACTTAAAACTAGGAGAAATTCACTTAATGACAGCCTTTAATAATAAATTAGGTTTTTGAGTGGAAAAATAAGTGGGTTTTTGCGGAGACCGTCAAAATACGTGAATTTTCAACTAGAGCTTGAGCCCAAACGTTTGGTTGGAGAAAAAACCTTAATAATGAAATTTGTAGGAAATTTGTACTTTCATTTTGAATAGGAAGGTTATTTACAAAAGGTTGATAGTTTTCGAGTTATAAGCAAAAAATCTAAAGTCATGGCAATTTATGCTATAATATGAAAATGTTAATTGTTTTATAATGTGCTTGACAAAGCGATGACATCACAGAAAGGAAGATTCAAGCTTATTGAAAAACACAGGAGTAGCTTTGAATTTCAATATAAAATAGAGAATGTGCGCACATTGAAGAGGGGATGTGCAAATATTGATCCTGAGTTGAAAGATGACATTGATGGAAATGATCGCTTCAAAGAGCTCCAAATATTTGCACCTAGGTTAACCTTTCTTCGGGCAAAGTCTTTCTTCACAAAAAATGCCTATGGGGATTCATTACCTAACGTTTTTGTAAGCTCAAATATATTTCCTACTTAATTGAAAAGTTTTTATTTTGCCGATATTAGCAATGATGAATCATAATAAAGAGAAACAAAAAAGGTTGTCCTCTGCTTGATGCAAATAAACAAACACATATTAAATATAGATATGATAAGACTAAGATAAAAAAAACTCACCCTGTATATATGTATACCAGTGGCGTGGAATCCATGGATGCTGCGATTCCCTAAAATTTCAAAACTTCCAAGAATATTTTTATACGGCGTTATAAAAATTCAATGTTAAAATTGAAAAAAAATTCTGCGTTTATCGATGAATTTTACAAATAGAAGTCAAAAGTAAAATCATATTTTAAAAATTAAAGTGTTCCTTTTTGGACAGCATCGCCTGGCTGAAATGTTACCGCCCGCCACTGGTATATACATATCTATAATTAATATATATGTTTATTTGCATCAAGCCGAGGACAACCTCTTTCTCATTATGAAACTTCACCCTCTTCCAGTGCCAATAGCCAGATCCTGACTGGAATTTTTTAAAATTAGAACAAATAAAGAATTATTGAGTGATCAATTGTCTGCGGGAAAGAGACATCTGGAGCAATAAAAATGATTCAAGAACTAAATTCCAACAACTCCACAATTATCAGGATCAGCAGTGAGAAATCTAAACTGATTAACATCTCAGGAATTAGACAAGGCGAATCGCTCAGCCCGATGCTTTTCAACATAATCATGGATAAGATTATCGACCAAATACAGAAAGAACTTGGATACAAAATGGGAGAAATCCCTATTCCGATAGTGAGCTATGCAGACGACGCGGTCTTGATGGCAGAGAATGAAGAGGTTCTCCAAGCCCTTCTGGACACACTAACTCCGTAGGGCTCAACATGAAAATATCAACGACCAAGACAAAATCTATGGTCATTGCGAAGAGCCTTTTTAGAAGAAGAAGAAGCATCAAGCAGAGGACAACCTCATTGATTTCTCTTGATGTTAAATTTTGTAAAGATGTAATCAATGTTGAGATCAAATTTTAAAATTAAAATGGCATTTTAGTTTTCTGGATTTTATTAAATGAAATTTACTCGGTGTATATATTTATGGGACAATGAATGAAAACGGATGATTCAAAAAATGACTATGAAAATTATGCAGGGTGTGCTTTCTATCATGAAAATCATAATTATCACAAACAATTCAAATTAAGAAAAGAATTGTCTATATTTTCGATAGAAGCATTCGCAATATTAAAAGCAATAGAGTACATCTCTATAATCACAAATAAAAACAGATTTCTCATCATATCTGATTCAAAAAGTGTATTGATGG
Organism: Forficula auricularia; assembly: GCA_024734495.1. Lineage (NCBI taxonomy): Eukaryota > Metazoa > Arthropoda > Insecta > Dermaptera > Forficulidae > Forficula > Forficula auricularia. The sequence goes on along the minus strand of JALMQS010000117.1, from coordinate 14,072,978 downwards.
GAATAGAAAATGTCAATAAAAAGAATTAGTTAATCTATTTAATTCTACTAAGTCTAAATAACAACATTCATAAAGATATCCGATTCATTCGAATAGACAGTCATGTGGGAATTATAAAGGAAATGAGATTGTCGATCAACTAGCCAGAGATGCTAACAAAACTACAGAGGAGACGGATGGTCAAATCCCGGGTTCCGAATTTCTAGCTATACTTAATGGGAAGCAATATAATACAAATAGGCCAACAAGAATGGAGGATCAATTCTAGTAAAATGAAAGGTTGTTCGTTCTTCAATTGAATGCCATTGGTACCAAATAAACCATGGTTTCATGATGTAAATCTAAGGAGAAAAATAATCACCCTCCTTATAACATTGAGAATTGGACACGCGGCAACCTCTAAGCATTTATTTAAAATTAAATTGAAAGAAAATCCCTTCTGTGATTGCGGAGAAAACATTGGCGGTTTTAATATATAATTACACTGGGATGTAAAATAATTAAAAATAAAATTGATAAATTTATTTACAAAATTCGACATCCCATCGAATTACCCATCAATTTGGAATTCCTTCTAATATATTTTTTACCTTTTCAATAATAGAGATGAATTATCTAAAATAATTTTAAAAAGATTGAAGTAATTTTTGGAGACGGACTGATAAGTGAAATTGATTGGATATTGATGAGGCAGTCCAAAAAAGAAGAAGATAATTTATACTCTCTTTTTATTGATAAACCGACGTTTCGGAGGCTATTCTTCTTCTTCTTCTTTTTTTGGACTGCCTCATCAATATCCACTCAAATCCTGTCTAATGGTCCAAGTTTTGACTGTATGTAAATAAATAATTTTACCTTCCATTGATGGATTTCGTTTCAATTACAATTTGAATTTCAATAGCGAAATTAAAGCCACAGGAATGCATTTCTTTTGATGTCTGCTTCTTAAGAATTCTTCGTTAATGAACATCACATGATTAATAAACGCACATATGGAGGGGACCTGGAAACAAAAAGAATGATTTTAATAATTAATTCTTTAGTTATATGTATCTGCAAATAAATATATTTATTTATTTTTGAGCCTTATTTATTATTTTAATTTGATTAAGATATCAATTATAATATTAATAGAGAGAGAACTTTTATTATTTTATTGTTAATTAATTGGGAGCCTAAATTGTTGTTGTATAAAACAGGAGTGATTCCATATGATCTAAGGGTATAAGCTAATGGAGATGTCAGATGATTAGAAATGAAGGGTGTTCTTCTATATATTTTTTCAGTTCCCGATTCTAATGAGTGTAAGTGTGAAATAGTGAATTTACGTTTGATTTTATTATAAATTTTGTTGATAGTCGTACTTTTCAAATTTAATGTAAAAGAACGTGTTTTTAATATTTTTACATTTAATCGTATTGAATAAATTAAAACATATTTTTAACATATTGAAAATACTGGAATTTAGGGATAAAATTTCAATGCTAGGCGTAACTCTAGGGTCTGACCTTTCATGGAATGACCATATCTCAACCACTGCTAAAGCTGCAGCGTGCAAGATTGGTCTCCTATTTAGGTCTAGGCGCTATTTTAACCAGTTTATCCCAGTCAACTTCTTACACTGTATAAGGCTCAAATTCGTCCCTGTCCGAATATGGCTCTCATCTGTGGAGAGGGGCCTCCAAGCATTCTCTTGCCACACTGAATGCAATTCAGAAACGAGCAATTAAACTAATAGGAGACCCGGCTCTAACCAACTCACTCGACTCCCTGGCTCACCGAAGAACCGTTTCTGCCCTTTCCCTGTACTACAGATACTATCACGGTGTCTGTTCAGTCGAGCTGAAATCAATTATCCCCCCTAAAGCCCTCTTTACGAGAAACACGCGGTTTTCGAACGCTCAGCACCCCTTCGCTGACAAATTGGAGAAAAGTCGAACAAGCGCTTTCGCCAACTCTTTTATCCCTATGACCTCCAGAGACTGGAACTCGCTCCCTGCCACCATCTTTCCCGCGACTTATAACCTTTAGCTATTTAAGACCCGTATCCACAGATACCTTCGACACCAGCCCATAAAATTCCCTCTTCTTCTTCTTTTCATGATTGAGGGGCCAAACCAGGCCTTTAGGGGTTGCACCTTTTTGGTGTAACTCCTTCTCTCATCATTTTCATTAAAAAAGAAAAAAAGATGTGGTAAAATATTTGGATAACGACTCTTCGCGACCCATTGGTTAAGAACCACTGCTATAGAGTAATAATTATATTTCTTATTTCTATATATATTATGTGAACCCTCCAAATGATGAAATCAATTACCAATGTTGAAAAAAGCTTGATGAAAACAGAATGGACTATAAAAATGTCAGAGAAATTTAAATATAAATGCAAGTAAAAAATTACTATTTAGTAGTTTATAGTTTCATTAAGTAAAGATGTATATGATCCAGTAAGCAATGCATTGTTACAATAATATAAATAATAAATATAAGTATACCTAAATAAATAAATAAATTATATACATTTTGAAGATTCCGATTATAAAGAGAGAAATCCCCCTGGTTTGCAATTTAGATATACCTACAGCTAGATGTAGAGATTTTCTTCAAATCTGAAATATAAATAGACTATTAGTAATAGAGTAGTATAATAGATAGAAAATTAATTTGAAATAAACCAACAATGGACTAAACAATGAAAATTATAATCATTCTTTGATTGTTATTTTAAAAAAATTATTATGAGCATGTCACATGAAGAAGAGATCAATTTAATTTATATTTAAAAAATATGAGATATTATATGTATATGAATAAAACAGAGCAAATAAATAATTGTCTTAAGAAATTTCAACATTTTTAGAATTTATTAATCAACCAAAGGGATAATCAGTCATGACATATTTGATTTAATGATTTTCTTTACCATTCTTATTAAAACACAGGGATTTATTATTCATATCAATTTCACTAGACCCTTTAACAAAATAATAATAAAAATATTAATAAAACCAGATTAAAAAAATTATAAATTTCTAATTAAGAAATAACAAATTAGTAATATAAATAATGAAATGGGGGTAAAATAGTCGACTTATGCGCCATCTCTCGCCACTAGACGGAACTGAATCGAAATTTAAATATATTATACAAAAATAATGTACAAGTAATTTGCAATTCTTTTTAAAATAATAAATAATCAAGAAAGATAATTGATGAAGAATAATACATTATTTAATTATTAGGATTAATCGTAAAGTCCAGATTGAAATTTAAAAACGGTTTATTCGTACAAAGCATAATTTTCTAAAATTATTTTTTTTTCGCACACTTAGAACTTCTTCAAAAATAAATAAAAAGCTATAATATAATTAATTGTAAATTCTATTACAATTTATTTATGATATTAGTAAATACAGTGAAATTGTATCATCAAGGAAGAAAGAAACTTATTAATCAACTTAATGATACAAGTTTCCCCGCAAAGCTCTGGATATTTTTTTCCAACATCTACGATGAAAAACGGAAATTATTTTACTAGAGTGTACGCTCGGCGAGCAAAGACCATCGGGCGGCCGAAAAATTGAATCTATGCAAAAGGATTCTGCATTTCTATTTGAGTGTTTCTATTCCGGTAGGTCAGAAATGGGAGGTTGTAGAAAGTTATTTCTGGTGTCGAAATATTGTTATTTCCAAACCAAAAAAATTATTAGATGTTTAGTTTTTCCGATTAAAAAAAATGCATAAAATCAGAAAATAATCTCAATGCACCAAAACTACGTGCGAAATTTGGTTTTGATATTCCCACTAGTTTTTGAGCTAGCTCGTCCACAAAAATTTAACTAACTAACAGACATTTTGACAAAACAATTATTATCTCGAAAAATATAATTTTTTCGATGTTCACTTATTTGGACTTTTTTGTAGAGCGAAATGCCATGGTTTCGCTCAATTTTTTTGATCAAAATAGTTTCAGCCGTTTTTGAGATATTTCGAAAAAAAATAAGAAAAAAAACCACTTTTTTCATGCACGATTACAATACTTGACCATACCCTGTATGGTAAAGTAAAAATAGATATATATTGGGTGAGTTTTTTTATCTTGAGACAGTCTTATAACGACCTAGAACAAGCTTTCAAAGGTATTTCAAGGTCAAGTTCTGTTTGTTAAATGGAAAGTTATATGTTTCTGTATATATTCTGAATCTACAGAAAAATCTGAACAGCTTTTATTAGAACTATTTTTTTATATGACATCAAACAAAAAAAATATTAAATTAATTAGATCCCAAAAAACAATCCTAATAATTATTTTTAACAATTATTCAACTTAATTATCAAATAATAATGATCAAAAAATTAATTATTAAATCGAAAAGTCACAACAATGAAAATAGGTGTTTATAATGATCTTAAAACTTCATTATACACCGAATTAAGAGATTAGAAAAGTTTATTTTTCGTGTCAATCCAGTAGATAGTTATTTTGTATTATCATAATAAAAACGGAGCATTTTTTTGTTGAAGAAAGAATTGAAATGGTCTTAATTTATGCGGTGAATGTGGAAGAAGTGTTATGGGGCTGCCATTGAAATGGATGCCGAGCGTTTTCCTAATAGGAATACACCCTCTCAAGCTTCATTTTATTGTGTTGTAAATCTGTTTAAAAAACAAAAGAAATTGGATCTGGAATTCATCCAGAAGACTTGCGAATTTCTCTGGAATGTCTCAGAACAGTGTCGCAAAATTATTAAATTATTTATTTAATAATTAAATATTTAATCATTATTATTCGATAATTAAGTTGAATGATTGTTAAAAATAATTATTAGATTTTTTTTAGAGATCTAATTGATTTAATATTTTTTTATTTGATGTGGTATAAAAAAATAGTTCTAATGAAAGTTGTTCAGTTTTTTTTGTAGAATATGTACAGAAACAAAGGTTTCTATTTAAAAAACAAAAGTTGATTTCGAAATACCCTTGAAAGCTTGTTCTAGATCAACAAACAATAACTTAGTTTAGTTTCCCCCTTGATATAAATTAACTTTTATTTGAAACTTTTTTTTCATATAATGCACTGTTTTTGAGTTAAAAGTCTGTCTCAAGATAAAAAAAACTCACCTGGTATATATTGGTTAATTGAAAAGAAGATCTCAGATATTGATTGAATAGAGGCTTACTTGTTTGGGAAGATTTTCTTTCGTTGTACAATAAATAGTAAGTAGCTGACTGGATGGATGGGTTGCGGCGGATAAGGCCAATTGAAATCGGCCTGCAGTTGCTTGAGAGGGGCAATAGGGTCATCAATCCGGGCAGCTCGATCTCTTTCCAGGGCCAGCCAACTGCAGATGGCCAGCAAAATATTATAAATCTGCAATTCGTTGAGTGGATAGCAATCGGCGTGCGTGTCATTCAACATTCACATCCAAAAAGAAATCCTCTAATGAGTCATGGACGGGGGCTCGCTAGTTGATATACTAAAAACAAACAAAGATAGATACAAAGACAAACAAGATTTGTATTAAAGCAATGGGAACCACGAAAGTTAAATAATGTAATCAATAATTACTTATGTTTATTTTACAATTAGAAATTTTTTTGATTATTTTTTAAAAAGCAAACAATGAATTGTGCACCCGACAGGATTCGATATATTTGTATTTATTTTTCTAATTATACCTAATAATGCTTCACTAGAAAGAAACAAATCGGTCTTTTATTAAGGTAGTTGTTCCACCATATGGGTTTTCTTAGGATTTATTTGAAATTCAGATAGATTATAATTTAAATACTTCTGCATCGATTGGTGGCAAAACGAAATTTATGAACAATATTGTTCCGGAGATATTAAATTCCAAAGAGAGAGTTTTTCAGACTCTTATACATTGCACAATACGGGATATCGGAAAATTTACATACATATTTAATTATAATTAAGAAACTCTTCTTACCATTTTTATAAGAAACGAAACCAACATTAAACAATAACTAATACATTTTTTAAGACAATTTTAATTCACAGTTACAACACAGTTTCTGAGATAATAATGAATAAATAATGAAAAATATATAATGAAAAATTTACACGAAAAACAATTTGGCAACAACGCATGTATTTAACCTAAAAAGTGGGTAACTTTAGTATTTTTTTGACGTTTTTGCGCTTAAGCCATTGTCGCAACAGCTTTCAATTGCTTATTAAGAATATTTTGTTTAATAAATCTCCCTTTATAATGTATTTTATCTACCATTTCTATGATAAAATATATACAAGCTCGGACAATGTTGCCAGATTTGTCAAACGAGCACGGGATTGGCTAGAAAAGGTACATAGACAGCAAAAAGTTTTGGGCTTATTAATTATGAATCCTTATTGTCTGTTCTATATACGCTAGCATTAACTTTTTGCTAGGATTGAAGCGAAACAACTACCTAAAGAATTGTATGAATGTTTTTATGTTTTATGTCAAGGTTTTTTTTTCTTCTAATTTTCCCCCTAGAATTATAGAAAGTAAACTGAGCAAAGATTTCTTGAAAATAAACCTGACGTTGATAGGCTCGCTATTCTTGAGCTAAAAGATACTATAATTAATTAAATTTTTTTGTTGCATCCTAAAAAGGAACCTTTTGTAATATATTATAATGAAAATATATTGGAAATAAATCATTTGAAATTTAAATTGAATGTTTTGATATGAGCGAGCGAGATTGAAGCACGCCCAGTTTCATACATATAGATATTTTGTTATGTATAACAATATAACAAACAGTAGTTTATTTATATTTACGAAATTTGTTTGCATTGAAATCAGGGCCGGCGCTACCGGGGGTGCAACCCGTGCGGCTGCACAGGGCGGCAGAAAGGCAAGGTGGGCGGGGGTCGCAGCGGTTAAATGTGACTGTGTATGTGTGTGTGTGCGCGCGCGTGTGCGTGTGGCGTGAGCAGTAGGTTTTACTTGACCCAAAGAGTGAATTTAAAGTTAATTTTTATTTCTTTACTCTTGACCAAACAATAATATCACTCGAAGAACGTTTTGAGCTGATCAAACAACACAGTAATTATTTTGAATTTTTATACAATATCCCATCGATAAAGAACTGGTCAAAAAGTGATTTAGAAAATAAGTGTAAACAGCTTCAAGATGTTCTAACTTACGGAGAATCACGGGATATTGACGCTAATGAACTTTGTGATGAACTGAAAGTGCTTTGTCATATTGTTGAAGAAAATTCTACGCCGATGGACGTATTGAAATAAACACTAGCAAATGATTTTGCACCAAATGTTGCAATAGCATTAAGAATTTTACTAACTCTACCAATTACAGTAGCCAGTGGTGAACGGAGTTTCTCCAAATTAAAACTGATAAAGACTTACCTTCGATCGACCATGTCTGAAACTAGGTTAGATGACCTAGCAACAATATCAATCGAACATGAATTGGGAGAAAAATTGAACTATACTGATTTAGTGAACGACTTTGCTGCTGTTAAAGCAAGAAAAATGGTATTTTAATTCCAAATAACTTTTGTGATGAGGAAATGTTTTAGAATCAGTATTTGGTATTTCTACATGTATACAGTATCTTAACCTACTGTAAATTTAAAATTACAATAGTGTACAAGAACTGTTGACACAATTTGTCTGTAAAATATTTCTTATTTGTAAATAACACCAGTAAACTAATAACTGCTATGTTTGATGTTTCTAATTGTTATTTTATCCTATCTTTGTTACTTCCTAGTACTATTATGCTGATTTCCGGGCCGGGAGGAGCAAAGGTATGGGAGGGGGGGCGCCAAACAAATGTTTTGCACAGGGGCGGCAAAGTGAGTTGCGCCGGCACTGATTGAAATTATTCAATTTTGAATTTTTCCGAAAATTTGAAATGCTAATTATTTGGAAATTTTTTTGAAAATTCTGGCCTTAAGAGTACTTTTAAAAATTTATTTCTGCCTTGATGGCCCATTAGGCAGCGCGTAAATCGCACCATCTTAAGTCCATGACTCGTGAGACAGTAGAATTATTTGGTTGAAACGTCGAAGTTGTATTGTATTATTTGTTGAGTGATCAATAAATAGTTATAATTAATTATATGGGATTTAAATAAAAAATTTATTTTACCAACTATCCGTCCGTGTAGGGACAGATTTCGTTTTTAAGATGTTTGTGATCGCACAACTGAAGATCCTGAAAGATTTCCAGCTAATCCAGCTCCAGTTCCAACAGAAACAAATTATGAAAGTTTCGGAGTTATTTTTGTACTACAATTCGTTCATGGGATACCTGAAACAGGGCGATTAAAAATTTATTAAAAATGATTTGAAGTTGATCCCTCTAGTTATATGCCAGGTTTGAAAAGAAACAAGTTTTTTTATTCAAATGTCTGATTGACCATTTAAAATTTAATTGTTATGAATATTTGTGAATATTTAGAAAAAAAAATAATAGGGACCGTGCGTCACGACTTTAGCCCCAATTAGCGACCAAAATGAAAACATAATAGGGGTATTTATTAAATGTTTATGTCATTTTTTGTTTACTATTATTATTATTTATTTATTTATTTAAAAATACAATATTTCCAGGATAAATAAATAAAAACAAAAACAAAACAATATATGTATTTGCCACAATTCCCCCAAATTATTTGACTAAATAAACACAAGAGAGCGCTACCTTCGGCAGTAGTGCTGCCTCTATGTTTATCGCATGACCCCTATTGATTTAATATTATTAGAAGAGGAACCCACCTGCACGGTGTCCATAACAAGAGCTAAATCCTCTTCGGTGGGGCATTTGGGCTGGACTTTGAACAGGCCTCGCGTCTCCCAAAAAAAACGAACCTCTTGGATAAATTTTAATTTTCTCATTAATATATCAAAGAATAATTGATACGTCAACAAGAATTATTTTGACCGCGCTGATTTGAAAAAAAGATATTTCTATCTCGCGAGACCACTGCGGATCACGCTATTGGAGTCTGCGGAGTATCAAGTCTGGACCAAGAGAGAAAAAGATGCAATCCACCCAGCCACAATCCAACGTCATTTCGCGTTTAGCCCGCTAGACATTCGGTGATCCATCCGAATGTCTAGCGAAGCAAACGCAAGTGACGTTGGATGTAGCTAGGATTCTCTTGTCTCTGGTCCAGACTTAAATCCGCAGACTCCAATAGCGTAATCCGCAGTAATCTCGCGAGATAAAAATATCTTTTTCAAATCAGCGCAGTCAAAATATCTTGTTATGTTCAATATTCTTTGATATATTAATGAGAAAATTAAAATTTATTTAATATCATTATTTCAAGTTAGAAATATATAAGTTCAAATATTATTTTCACTCAATATTTGACAAAAATTCCCTACATTAGAGTCGCGATCGAATAAAATGTAGAAAACCTTCAGTTGAACCTCTTGGAGATTCTGCATCATTGGGATCAATCGCTCGAAGACAGCGAACAAACTCTTTGCTTAATTCCCATTTCGATTGCGAAAGAGCTGCATCGAGAAGAAGAGTAGCGGCTCACGAGTAACCGGTTCTAGATTCTAAAAATAAATATGATAAAAGTAATAAATACATAAGTAAAAAGTAGTAATTTATATAATGTATTCCGAAAATTAAGATAGCATTTAAAATTATTAATTAATTCTCAAGATATTACAACAAATATTTTTTTATTTTGATGGATAAAAAGTACTCTTTAAAAAAAAAAAGTAAAATAATAAATGTAATGAAGGGAGAATTAAGTACATTTTTAATCATCAAAAGAGTATTTACTAAAAATATCTATAATTGTTTTAACTAATTTAGTCTAAAAAGAAAGGGTGTTTTAAAAAAGGATGATTTTGAGCCTTTTTAAAGACAAATCTATAATATCTCGGCCAAGTGCGAGTTTGGCTGGCACACAAAAGTTTCGGTATCTAATATCTTATAATATATTGGAGATATCCAATTCGTCCTAATTTGTCATTGAAATGGAGAGAACGGATTTATTTGTAGAATTTATTCTTAATTTTAAGTTCATTGATTTGGAAATCACGTTTGGAACAAAAATCGTGTAAAAATGGCTAATTATTTACCCCGTTATTTTAAAGTGAATTATCTTTTAAAATTTTTTCTTAATTGTTCTTAGGGAGATCGTTACTGGGATATCTCATATTCTATAAAAAAAATCATTTTTCATTTTCGACCACTTAAGGTAGTTGTTTCGCGACAATACTAGAAAAAAGTTAATGCTAGACGCTAGAGTATATAGAACAGACAATAAGGATTCATAGTTCATAAGCCCTTAAACTTTTTGCTGTTTATGTATCAATTCTAGCCAATCTCGTGCTCGTTTGACAAATTTGGCACCATTGTAAGAGATTGAATATTTTTATATTATAATTTTTAAGAAAAAAATAAAACCGACTTCAAAAAATTAAATGCAACAAATAAAATACACTAAAAGGTATAAAATAATTATTATCTTATTTAGTTACAACTAAACGACGAAATATTAACACGAAATTACTTTTTGAATTCGGTACCAAACAAACTATAACTATAAGCGAGCATATCCTCCAAACGTACTAAGTAAGATCCGTCGAGTGCGATTCATAAAAGGTATATGTTTGGCACCGACTTCAAAAAGTAATTTCGTGTTATTTCTTAAAAAATTTTATTTTTCTCTTTTTAGTGATGTTATTAATAATAGTGATCCTATCATCAGAACTTGACCAAATTAATACTGCACCATCCCTAAGATACCCCCTTTCGAATAAAAAAAGAATCATCGAAATCGGTTCATAAACAAAGAAGTTAGTCCTGAACAAACAAACCTAAAAAGGTCTAATACCTATGAAAAAAAAATGGGACCAATCGGAAGGTAGACTGGACCCAAAGCAAATTTTTTTTTCAAAATCGATGGACAATTGGCGGAGATATGAGGTAACATAGGCACAAAAAAAATCAGTCGAATAGAGAACCTCCTCCTTTTTTTGAAGTCGGTTAAAAAGAAGACTTTAAACACCTATGTCATATAAAATAAGGAAAGCCCCTATAACTTGGTGCGATTTCCCAAGCATGGTAACCAAGATTAGTAAAATGCGAAGCATTTGATGTTGTGAGGATGATTAGAAGATTATGGGATAACTGTGTCAGTGAAACTGAGTTTCCTGTAAATTTGATATTCTATATGATTGTTGTTAATAGTGATTTGAAGGTCGAGAAAGGGGATGGTTTTTTTGTAGGTGTTGAGTTTTCTAGATTTTGGTTTAGTCAAATATTCATAATTTCTCTTGTATTGAATTTTGTAATAAAAGACAGAATAGTCGAATTTTTAGACAAAAAACATGTTTCTAAATTTCGAAAAAAAAAGAAAAATTTTGAATTTATAATAAATTTGTGTAAGTTATTTTAAATTTGAATTTTTGTTTTTAAACGGAATATAGGTAGGGGAGAGTGTGTATGAATGTTTAATATAAATACTAGATTCAAAAACATTATTTATTAGTACTTATTAATTCAAATGTGAAAAATACTAACCTCTTTTTTCTTTTCAGATATTCGTTTATATTTTTGGGTTTTCTGCAAGAATTTAAAAATTAAAAATGACGTCAATTACGGAATTAAGTGTGAATAACACAGAAACACCTAACAGAATTATTTCCATGCCTAAGGATGGAAGCTGTTTGTTTCATTCAATAGCGTATTCTCTATATAAGTCTATCGATAACGAGCAAACTAGCCGCATTAGGGCACACATCGTAGACCACGTGTTTAAACACTGGAACGAATTACAGGCATGGACTGTTAATAGACATGGAGAACCTTATCAAAACAAAAACATTTACAGAGAGGAAATGCTTCAATCTAGGACATACGGTTCGGTCTGCGAACTAATAGCTGCAGGACGCTTATATCCATTACGCATTGAAGTATATCGTATTGGCAAACTCGATGCTGTATTTGGAGAAAGACCGGTATTTCGTTTTCGATTTTCAGGACTGCACAATTCGGGACATTATGATGTAATTATAGAAGCAGAAAAACAATTTAATGGGACAGAATCATTTAATAATATAGAAGAAAATGGAAAGATGAAAAAAAGTCAAAATGTCAATGACAGCAAGTTTTACTCTAAAAACTGTCGCGGAAAACAAAGAAGGCAAAAATGGAAAAAAATATCGGATGTTAATCTTCCTTTGACATTTAATTATTTGTAGATATTGTTAGATAAATTTTCCATTCACATTTGTAAATACTTTTACATAATTTGTATAAAAATCTTTATTTTTTTATTTTCAATAAACATACACACAACTGTACTTCTCTGTTTTTTTTATTTTTAAATATTGATTATCTTACCATATGGTTTAAAAGTTATTAAAAATATTATTTTGTTATATTTTAGAATTTTACAAAAATTTCACAAAATGCTATCAACCTTTGTTCCATTTTTTATTTATGAATAATACAAGTTAAATTAAGACGAAAAGGATTTTAATTTTTAACAAATTAACTTTTAAACTGTAGATTTAATTTTTATTTTTTTTTTATTTTTATAAAACAATAAAATATTAAATCAGTTTCTTTTTTACACTCCGACTATTTGAATATTAAACTGATATTAGCGTTAAAGGAGAAGGTTTTATTTGTGTTATAAAATGCCTTATTTACCTGATAAATTCACATCTATTGAAATTCAAGGTTAAAGTATAATATTAGTAAAAAGGAAAATGTTGGAATTGCATGAAAAAGAAAGTTTAACATGTAAAATAATATTATAATTATAAAATATATCTTTAAAACGTTTTTATTTATTAATTAATCAATATAAACTCATTCTTAAAATATTAAAATATATATTTTTGTTTAAACTATAATACATAGGTTTTTATTAAGTCGTTATTTAAGATCACAGAGGAATGTAAAATACATAATAGATAACAGAGAGGTTGTCCTCTTCTTGATACAGTAAACATAGACACATATTTATATATACGTGTGTATGTTTGTGCATGAGCAAGACAACATCTTTGTTTATCTATATGAATGAATCAACACCTCTGCTATAACAAAATAGCAATAGCATAAATATGGTTATATTCAGCATTAGAATGAGCATATATAGGAGTCTAATCAATTAGGAAAAGAAAGAAATTTTTATTAGTTATTTTGTATATAAATAGATATGGAAATAATACCTTTGCATAATCCTGCTAAGATATAGATAGATCCGTCAGATTATGTCTTCAGATTGGAAACAATTTTTCAATGATAGATATTAATTTTAAATAGAAAACAAATTCATTAAAGAGAGTGAACAATTCTTAACAGCTCCATTCCATAATTAAGAATAATGTATCTGAAAAATGTAAACAATTGTTTCAATAAGCTTGATATGATAATTGATTTGTGTCAATTAAAAGATTATAGCATGATTAAAGTAGATTTAGCCTTATATTGTAGTGATATTAAATAGCATTGTTAAGATCTATACGATAAATATAAATAGACATCATAAGAGTTGAGGGGAAAATTTAAACTACTTAACTTAATAAATATATTATAATATTCATTTAAACAATACAAATAAGAACTTTTATTATACGGCCAGTAATAATAAAAATAATACAATTTGTTTATTTATTTTATTTTTGTTAAAATATATTAATAAATAATAATTTAATATTATATATTGTGATAGTTATATTTAAAAGACATATAATGATTATTACATATCGTATTGAAAATATATTCAAATAAACAAACGGTTTTTCAAAGGTTCACTACGAATTGTCTGCGACTGTACATTTGATAGTAAGTAGTGGGGGGTGAGGAGTATATATAGAGAAGCAACAGCATTTTCAAATCATTCCATGCTACAGTGTTGTTCAGTGTCGTAAAAGTTTCTTATATATTTTGCCAATATTTTCTTGATTTGTGAATGAGTGAATCTGTTGCATCTATTAAATTAAAGTTTGTGTATTTAAAAAGTTATTAACTGTATTGCTTTCAAGTTATTTTATTTGTTTATAATATAATAAAACTATAATGGAAATGATAGATAATTATTTTCAGAGGCTTTAGAAAATTTCTCTCAATGGAATAAATGATATACCCAGAAATGATTTTAGAGATATAATGTTGAATGCCATGTTTAATCATTATACTTAATAAATTCATCTAGAAGTCATATAATTATTTTATTCAAAGTTCATGTGGAAAAACCTCATTAAGCTCGATAAATTTGAGAGTTTCTATTCAAAAATATAAACTATTTTGAAAGAAATGAGAAGAGATCAAATTTTGAAATGAATCAAATTCTGAATAATTATCAAAGACAAAATACACAAATTAATAGCAGAAACAGACCAAGCCACAGATAAATAACCAGATTAATTATACAAACTCTAGAATGAATAGAACCGATTTGAATACTTCAAGTAATATTCAACAAAGAATGAACATTTCATGGAATTTAATAATATGCTTAATATCAAAGACAATAACAAATAAAGGTAAAGGGATTAACTTAATAAAGTAAATATATAATATCAATAATAAAAATATAAATAGTAAAATGTCTAATCCCTCAATGAAAAAGAAAAAATTAAGATTATGAAAATAACAATTAGTCAAAAATAAATTTTGTACTTAATTAAATCTATGAGATTTATATATTCAAATTTGTATTTATATAATATGCTCAAATTTATATCATTGTTACTATAAATAAAACCCATTCTAAATACTATCCTTAAACATTTTTATTTATTAATTAATCAAATATAAATAATTTCTGATAAAACCTCATATTTTTTTTTTTTTTTATTTCAAACTATTTGTCATAGGTTTTTATTAAGTCGTTATTTAAGATCACAGAGAATGTAAAATACATAATGGGTAACAGAGAGGTTGTCCTCTTCTTGATGCAATTAAACATAGACACATATTTATATATACGTGTGTATGTTTAATTATAGTAAAGACAACATCTTTGTTTATCTATATGAATGAATCAACTTTACCTCTACTACTCTATAAACTTAAAAATAGCAAAAATAACTTTTCAATATGGTTACACTAAGCATTAGGGGCCATATATGGGAGTCTAATCAATTTATAGGAAAGAAAGAAATTTTTATTGAATTCTTTTGAGCCATAACAAGTGGAAATCATACATGCATCCTGCACTAAGATATCAGAATGCGATCCGTCAGATTATGTCTTCAGATTGGAAACAATTTTTCAATGATAGATATTAATTTTAAATAGAAAACAAATTCATTAAAGAGAGTGAACAATTCTTAACAGCTCCATTCCATAATTAAGAATAATGTATCTGAAAAATAATAAACAATTGTTTTAATAAAAGCGATATGATAATTGATTTGTGTCAATTAAGATATATATAGCATGATTAAAGTAGATTTTAGCCTTATATTGCCGAGTGATATTAATAGCATTATTAGAATATATGATAAATAAATAAGCATCAGGGTTGAGAGGGGAAAATTTTAACTACTTAACTTAATATTATATTATAATATTCATTTAAACAATACAAATAAGGAGCTTTAATTATACAAATAAAACATTATTAAAAATAATACAATTTGTTTATTTATTTTATTTTTATTCAAAATAATAATAATAATTTAATATTATATATTGTGATAGTTATCTTTTAAAAGACATATAATGATTATTACATATCTGTTAAATATATTCAAATAAACAAGCAGGTTTTCAAAGGTTCACTACGAATTGTCTGCGACTGTACATTTGATAGTAAGTAGTGGGGAATTTGAGTATATATAGAGGACAACAGCATTTTCAAATCATTTCATGCTACAGTGTTGTTCAGTGTCGTAAAAGTTTCTTATATATTTGCCAATATTTTCTTAATTTGGCTTAGTGCGTAGATCTGTTGCATCTATTAAATTAAAAGTTTTGTATTTAAAGTTATTAATATATTGCTTTCAAGTTATTTTATTTGTTTTACCATGCTACTCTACAAACTATATAATGGAGGCGAAACAGAATGAAGATTATTTTTCAGGGGAGCTTCAAATTTCTCTCAATGGAATATAAATGATACCAGTAGTTAGAGATATAATATTTGAATTACCTGAAAATTTCAATCATTATACTTAATAAGTTAGATATAAGTCACTTTATAATTGTTACAATTCAGGACGTTCATATTGGAAAAACCTCATTAGCTCAGTAATTTGAAGTTCCTATTCATTAATATTTTTGAAAGAAACAGAAAGAATCAAATTTTGAAATGAATCAAATTCTGAATGATTATCAAGAATAAAATACACAAATTAATAGCAGAAACAAGATAGAAATACAGATAAATAACCAGATTAATTATACAAACTCTAGAATGAATAGAACAAATTTGAATACTTCAAATAATATTCAACAAAGAATGAACAATTCAGATTTAATAATAATAGCAATATCAAGAAGACAATAACAAATAAAAGGCTGAAGTTAAAACGTAGTAAATACTCTTATTATCAATAATAAAAATTATAGTAAGTAAAATGTCAATCCTCAGTGAAAAGAAAAAATTAAGATTGTGAAATAACAATTAATTAAAAATAAATTTTGTATGACTAAAATCTATCCGATTATATATTCAAATTTATTTATGTAATATCTTCAAATTTATATCATTAGTGTTACTAAATAATACTACAAATATATCAACGTTTTTATTTATTAATCCATCAATACCTAAACTCATTCTTAAATTAAAAATATATATTTTTTTATTTAAACTATTTGTCATAGGTTTTTTATTAAGTCGTTATTTAAGATCACAGAGGAATGTAAAATACATAATGGGTAACAGAGAGGTTGTCCTCTTCTTGATGCAATTAAACATAGACACATATTTTTGTGTATGTTTGGCCACCAAGACAACATCTTTGTTTATCTATATGAATGAATCAACACCTCTGCTATATAAGCAAAATAACTTAAAAATAACTTTTCAATATGGTTATATTCAACATTAGAGATAGCATGTAAGCAAGTCTAATCAATTAGGAAAAGAAAGAAATTTTTATTAGTTATTTTTTAGTATAAATAGATATGGAAATAATACCTTTGCATAATCCTGCTAAGATATAGATAGATCCGTCAGATTATGTCTTCAGATTGGAAACAATTTTTCAATGATAGATATTAATTTTAAATAGAAAACAAATTCATTAAAGAGAGTGAACAATTCTACAGCTCCATTCCATAATTAAGAATAATGTATCTGAAAAATAATAATATTCATTTTAATAAAGCTTGATATGATAATTGATTTGTATCAATTAAGATATATATAGCATGATTAAAGTAAGATTTTAGCCTTATATTTTTAGAGTGATATTAAATCAACATTGTTAAGATCTATACAATGAAATATAAATAGACATCAAAGTGGGGGAGAATTTAAACTACCCAACAGCAATATATTATAATATTTATTTAAACAATATAAAATAAGAGCTTTAATTATAAAGAAAATAAAACATTATTAAAAATAATACAATTTGTTTATTTTATTTTGCACCTTCAAATATAATAATAAATAATAATTTAATATTATATATTCACTGATAGTTATTGAGAACATATAATAATTAATACATATCATTATTGAAAAATGATTATTACATATATTATTGAAAATATATTCAAATAAACAAACGGTTTTTCAAAGGTACACTACGAATTGTCTGCGACTGTACATTTGATAGTAAGTAGGAGGGGGGGGGGGGGAGTATATATAGAGAAGCCCCAGCATTTTCAAATCATTCCATGCTACAGTGTTGTTCTGTGTGTTAAAAGTTTCTTATATATTTTGCCAATATTTTCTTAATTTGTGAATGAGTGAATCTGTTGCATCTATTAAATTAAAGTTTGTGTATTTAAAAAGTTATCAACTGTATTGCTTTCAAGTTATTTTATTTGTTTATAATATATCTAAAACTATAATGGAAATGATAGATAATTATTTTTCAGGGGCTTCAAATTTCTCTCAATGGAATATAAATGATATACCAGTCGTTAGAGATATAATATTTGAATTACCTGAAGAAATTTCAATCATTATACTTAATAAGTTAGATATAGAGTCACTTTATAATTGTTACAATTCGAGTTCATATTGGAAAAACCTCATTAAGCTCGATAGAAATTTGAGAGTTTCTATTCAAAAATATAAACTATTTTTGAAAGAAATGAGAAAGAATCCAAATTTTGAAATGAATCAAATTCTGAATGATTATCAAAGACAAAATACACAAATTAATAGCAGAAACAGACCAGAAATACAGATAAATAACCAGATTAATTATACAAACTCTAGAATGAATAGAACCGATTTGAATACTTCAAATAATATTCAACAAATAATGAACGATTTCGCGGAATTTAATAATATGCTTAATATCAAGAAGACAATAACAAAGAAAGGTAAGGGATTAAAACGTAAAGTAAATACTCTTAATATCAATAATAAAAATGTAAATAGTAAAATGTCTAATCCCATAATGAAAAAGAAAAAATTAAGATTGTAAATCACAATTATTCAAAAATAAATTTTGTATGACTAAAATCTATCCGATTTATATATTCAAATTTGTATTTATGTAATATGCTCAAATTTATATCATTGTTATTATAAATAAAACCCATTCTAAATATATCTTAAACGTTTTTATTTATTAATTAATCAAATATAAACTCATTCTTAAATTAAAAATATATATATTTTTTTTTAAACTATTTGTCATAAGTTTTTTATTAAGTCGTTATTTAAGATCACAGAGGAATGTAAAATACATAATGAGTAACAGAGAGGTTGTCCTCTGCTTGATGCAATTAAACATAGACACATATTTATATATACGTGTGTATGTTTAATTGCATCAGGCAGAAGACAACATCTTTGTTTATCTATATGAATGAATCAACACCTCTGCTACTCTCGGCAAAATAGCAAAAATAACTTTTCAATATGGTTATATTCAACATTAGAGCTAGCACATATGGGAGTCTAATCAATTAGGAAAAGAAAGAAATTCTTATTAGTTATTTTTTAGTATAAATAGATATGGAAATATTACCTTTGCATAATCCAACTAAGATATAGATCCGTCAAATTATGTCTTCAGATTGGAAACAATTTTTCAATGATAGATATTAACAAAGAGAAACAAAGAGGTTGTCCTCTGCTTGATGCAAATAAACATACACATATATATATATATATATCGAGATGATATATCTGTATATATATTATTGAAGCGAAGCTTTTATTCGGACGTTCTGGGGGCTCGCCGCCCCGGCCACTCTATCCGAGCTAACCGTCAGATTTTAAAAGCGTAACACGAGTGGTGCGTGCGCACTGTCCCCCAACCTCAGTAGGCGTGGTCTGATGTCACACTTTGGTCAGACGAGGCATGGCTTTCGTCACTTTTAATGTTCAAAGTATCAGAGCACATGCCATGGATCTTACAGATTCTATAATCAGCAATAGTAATATTTTACTCTTATCTGAAACAAGAATGTTGAACAATGAAACGCTAAGTGTCCCGAATTTTAATTGTGTAGCTCAGTTCCAAAGACAGAATTATAGGTCTGGAGGAGTTGCTATTTTACAACATCAAAACGATAATACAAACTTCATTACACGTAATATGTCTTTACAATTCAGAAGGAACGAACTGAATGAAGTTCATGCAGAATTTTCAGATATTGGAGAGATATGTTCTTCTCATTTAGCAATGCAAGATGGACAAACTCTAGTTCTGATAGCAATTTATATATCTCCTGGACATAGCGTTAAAGATATAATAAATTTCATTGCAAGATCACTAATGATTTATTCAGAATATGGATCAAAATTTACGGGAAGTAATGAACATACTATGCCAATTATTTTAGGTGGAGATTTTAATTGCAATTTTAAGGATGAGAAATCTAAGCCATTGGTTGATTTCCTTACAGACAAATTTAATTTAAAGATGAATAATGATCCAAACTCTGCGACAACTAAAACAGGAACAACTATAGATGCAATATTTACAAGATTCATTGAAAAAATTCAATCAAAAACTTTTCTATCTTATTTTAGTTACCATCATCCAATAGTTACTTTCGTACCATATAACAATGAGAATAGTGGTGTACAAATAACTTAAAGTACTTATGATGAACATACAGATAATAATGCTTTGTGAATTATTCGATAATTTTATGTTTAAACTTTGTACATATAATACATTATATATGAATGCAATAAATTTTATTATGCAAAAATTGCAGGATTCAAATTATTTTCTTATTTGTATTACTTGAAGGATAAAAAAAGTGCCGTCTAGGGACGCCCGAAAGAAGCGAAGCTTTATAATATAAAGCGAAGGAACTAAGCGTTCAAAAAAATTAAGACTTGAGAAAAGAAAAGCCTTGAGGGATGAAAAAAATAAAGACTTGAGAAAATAAAAAAAAATAAAACTGATAACTTGGGAAAATAAAAAAAATGAATACATTAAAAATAAAAGACGCGCCCAAAAACGCAAGGCTACAGCGGAGCTCTCTTCACGATTAGAACAAAAAAAATAGGAGAGCTCCGCTGTAGCCTTGCGTTTTTGGGCGCGTCTTTTATTTTTAATGTATTCATTTTTTTTATTTTCCCAAGTTATCAGTTTTATTTTTTTTCATTTTCTCAAGTCTTTATTTTTTTTCATCCCTCAAGGCTTTTCTTTTCTCAAGTCTTAATTTTTTTGAACGCTTAGTTCCTTCGCTTTATATTATAAAGCTTCGCTTCTTTCGGGCGTCCCTAGACGGCACTTTTTTTATTTGTTTGAGACTATAGTTTCGAAGACTTGGTCTTCATCATCAGTCTTTCTTCAATTATAAATGTTTTTCATGGAGTCAATATCATATGGATATTGAAAACTTGGTGTTCCTTCGTCACTGCTGGCTAGGAACTAATAAAACTATAGACTAAACTATAGTCTCAAACAAATAAATAATATAAATACAGATATATCATCTCGATATATATATGTGTGTATGTTTATTTGCATCAACCAGAGGACAACCTCTTTATTTCTCTTTGTTAATATCTATCATTGAAAAATTGTTTCCAATCTGAAGACATAATTTGACGGATCTATATCTTAGTTGGATTATGCAAAGATAATATTTCCATATCTATTTATACTAAAAAATAACTAATAAGAATTTCTTTCTTTTCCTAATTGATTAGACTCCCATATATATTGTTTTAATAAAAGCGATATGATAATTGATTTGTGTCAATTAAGATATATATAGCATGATTAAAGTACATTTTAGCCTTATATTGCCGAGTGATATTAAAAAGCATTGTTAAGATCTATACGATAAATATAAATAGACATCAGAGTTGAGGGGGAAAATTGAAACTACTTAACTTAATAAATATTATATATTATATATTATATTATATTATTATCATTTGATTTGTTAATATAATTTTTTTGCTTTTTATAATCTTAAAAACATGTAATGCTCAATCCGACAGGGGGCGCTGATGCCGTTGGTATATTTGTGCTTTGAGCCCAGATAAACATGGTTGGCTCAGTTAACCTATAATCGGAGTGGGTGCTCATACTTGAGAACGATCGCAGAATAAGTCGATCGAAACCTTGTATTAAAATTGTAATTATTTGTTTCAATAAATAATTATAAATTAGTCATGTGAGATTTAAATAAAAATTCAAACTTTAATCAGATTAATCACAAAAATGGAAGCTTCAACAGCTTCATTACTAATATATTGATATATTTACCCAGTAGGCAAGAATAAGTGTTGTCATAGTATTATCACCATCAAGTTGTAAGGATTTTTTTTCGGCTTCCCTTGTTGACCGTAAATCTAGTTGAAGCTGAAGCAGCTGGCAAGATATTCAGCTGACGAATGAGAAATCTGAAATTAATTTAAAAGAGAAAATTAATTTTTCTGAAAGTATAATAAAATCAAAGATGTAAGTGAAAAGGATGATTAATTATATTCAGTGCCGCATAGGGCGCAGAAATTACCAGCCCAGGAGTATTTGCTGTCATTTGTGTATTGTATTATTTTGTATATTGGCAAATATTTTCGAATAAACGTTTTTTTGTTTATGTACCAGTTATTCAAAATTCTACCAAGAACTTTCATATACTTTTTTTTCAAGGGCGCAGTTATAGAAGATCGCACCGGGCCGGGGGCATAAAAATCTAGTTAGTAGTTACGGCACTGATAATATATAAGACTTAAGAAATCTTAATTTATCGCAGAGACTAAGCTAACTTATAATTATAAATGGATACTTAACCCTAATTTATTGCAGAATACATTAATGCTAATATATCAAAACGAAAATAACAAATATTAAATCAATAAAAATAATCAGATTACACAATTGGAACAGAGGGTTGAACCGCGACCTAAAATCGTGTACACTTACTACTTCCACTTTCATTTCCAAGTAGATGACAATATATTATCTAATGAATTCCAAAGTAATTCCAAATAATTCCAAAGAGAGTGTAGACCTAATTCCAATCGCGGTTCACCCCTTAATTGGATCTAATGCTAAAATATCATATTATTTATCCAATTTAATTTATCATAACTGAACTCTCTATATATGCATACTCAATGTAGGCAGGGGTATAAGTTTGAATATAGAACGAAATATTTAATGCAATACATATGTTATTTAGGTTATATATATGTGTGTATATTCATCTGTATCAAGCAGATGACAACCTTATTGATGTTTTTATTGATATTGATATTGATACAAGAAGTTGCACCAAAAAGGTACAATACAGGTGGACCCTTATATCGAGAAAATAAAAAGAGATTTAGGGATTGTGTCTGAGTCGAAGGTATCTGTGGATGGGGGTCTTGAAAGACTGAACGTTAAATGTTTCTGGAGAGTTCCACAGTCTCTAGAAGTCATAGGGATAAACGGATTGATTTCTCGTTATGATTAATAAATCTTTGAATTTTCTTCCTACAGAGATAAATAGCTTATAAATAATATAATTAATACATAATAAAAATAAATAGTAATTATTCTGTAGATGAGATATTTTAAAATTAACTAACTAAACTAACCTTTATAAATTGGATAATTATTGGGATTATTTAGAATCATTTTGATATCCACTATCATAAAGTTATCCATTATGTTTTCTATATTAATATATATTGAAAAATCTTAATTAAATAATCCAAAGAAAGAAATTATTTAAATATTAAAATGTGTAATAAATGACAGTCGAGATAATTTGTGAAATGACTTTAAACAATAGATGCAAGTTTCAAATTCTACTCGAGAGATGGCAGTAGTGTACAGACAAATGAAAATATTTAAATAAAGCCAAAGTACAGTGTGTTCTGTGATAAACCTAAATTAAAAAGTAAAAAGAAGAAAATAAGGTCAAATAAAATGTGTTAAAAATCCATATATTCTCATTTCATAAAAATAAAATCATGAGTGATTAATTGAATTGAATTTTAAATATTGACGATCCGATCCTTAGCAGCTCACTCGAGTTACTATAGTAATACAAGTAGTATTTCTGTACTTTCCCTATTTTATAAATACTATCAAGGGTTAAGGCCAAAGATGTGCGAATGCCGGAAGGGGTGATAGGGGGGGGGGGTTGCCAGAGAATTTTTTTTTTTTTTGCTTTTCGGCCTTTCTAGCCATAAGCCTAATTACGATACTAGTTATATTTTGTAAATTTAATGTCTACCTCAGAAATCAAATATTAGCTGGATACCTCGAGTCAGATGTTGAGCTCCAGGTCCCCTGGTTAGCTCGCTGTCACGCTACCGCCTAGCCTATCTGACCCCCCCACCAGAGAAATTAAAAAGAAAAAATTTGAGTAAACAAAAACTGTAGTCTTGGTTAGCAAATAAGGGGTATCTTAGGGTCATAGCATGAAGTTATATAACCTAGACGCCTAGAGCTTTCCTCAATAAACGGGCTATACCTATAATGCAAAAATAATTTTTCAAATCGGATTAGTATTTACTGAGATTAGCGCTTTTAAATATACTAAGATACAAACAAACTCTCCAGCTTTATATAGTGTAGTATAGATTTAAAGTTCATTTTTACATACCACCATGCGCGTAGTTAAGCGGGGGCAAGGGGGGCATTGCCCCCCTAGAAAACTCTTTGTCCCCCCTTAGAAAAATCGAGTCAATATCTCAATAACTATTTATGCTATGAGATTAATTTTATTCTTAAAAAATCAATACAGATTGAAAAATGTAGATCTCAAAAAAATTATCTTCCCATATAGCCCAGGAAATAGGAGGGTTTCAGCTTACATTAATTGTGGTAAAATATTTTTTTTTAGGATCGTTTGGTATGGTGTGGGTATGCCAAATCTAAGTTTGCGACCTCGAAAGTCTGGGGGACAAATTTTGGCGGCAGAAAAACCTTGAAATTTTCGGACTTTTTCCAGTTTTTCGCTTATAACTCAAAAACAGTTCATATTTTGTAAGTAACCGTTCTATAATAAATTAAAGAGGACAAATTTTCGCGTCGATTAAAAAAAGAAATGCAAAATTGGTCCAGTATTAATGGGGATCCAATAAGCCCCCAGGATCACTTTTGAATATCCCTAAAACTGGCACTTTTTTCGATTTTTTCCCATTTTGACCATGAAGGAGAGTACGTTTTCAACAAAGACAACTTTATACATTTTTAAACTAGATTAAATTTGCTACAATTTAAACAAAGTTTCATATTAATTGGATAATGGTAACCCGTGCCGCAACGAGGTTGATTTTTTGAAAAAATGCAATTTTTTGCAAAAAATCTCAGTTTTTCCTTCATAAAATGAAAACCACTAATCATAAAAACTTCATTTCTATCTCATTATCTAAAAAATTCTGTTACCTTGAACGTTTACTTGGACTACTTTTTTGTTAAAACTCTTCGACTTATAGATATCCTACATTTTCCGGACAGGATATGATCCGAATCCTCTAAAGAGTCATGGAAAATGCTGGATATCTATAAATCTAAGAGTTTTATCAAAAAAGTGGTCCAAGTAAACGTTCAAGTCAATAAGATTTCTTACAGAATGAGATAGGAATCAAATTCCTAGGATCAGTAGTTTTCATTTTATGAAAGAAAAACTGCGATTTTTTGCAAAAAATTTTGACAGCGTTTACCTTTTTGTAATTTTATCAACTTGGTTTTTCAAAATGCTCAATTTAACAGGTTGGATGGATGGTTGGGCGAGAACAATTTGGGTTGGGCGGTCGCCACACCTCGTTCAACCCTGGTGCCGGAACTGCGGCTGCCCCCCCCCCCCCCTCCCTCACCCTTGGAAAATTCCCTAACTATGTCAATGCATACCACAAATAAGAGAAGACGATTTAAACTAAAAGAAAGAATTTAATTATAAAATTCATCACTTTATTACGTAATTTACAATTAATAATCAGTATATAGAAACCAATTTTGTTTTTTTAAATTGTATCGTTATTGTTATCTTTGTCAAAGTTGATATGCTAAAAAAGCATTGGGCACAAATTTTGAATTGATCTACTTTCATAAAAACCCCGACAACACTATTTACAAATGTAGGGGAGACCGGGTGGTCATATGGACATCACTACCTGTTTACAAGAATAGTTATTAACTCAGTAGATAGGTAGATTACATTGATCAAGTGTATTTCACTCGAAATTACTGAAAAAAATAACATCGCCAAGTTTGTTTGAACGTTTAAAAGGCCTCTCGCACTTGGAGTACAAAAAAGGAACGACAAACAGAGTTTCCCATAACTGATCTTGATATATTGGATAGGTGCGATAAGGATGTACAGATAATACATGGATTTTTCCTACTCCTTGCAACACTTCCAGTGACAAATGAATCTACTGAGAGGTCATTCTCGTCGTTGTGGCGTCTTAAAACATATTTAAGAGCAACCATGAGTGAAAACCGGCTCCTTAGTCTTGCCCTTATGGACATCCATAGGCATTAGGCATATTCCTATAGACGTCGAGAAAGTTATTACAAGGTTTGCAAAAACTGGCAATAGGAAGAGATTAGACTTTATTATTTAAGAATAATATTAACAAAATGTACCTATTTACTTCAAATTAAATTGTTTTTGCTTTCTCTACACCTATGTGTTTTTAAATTGAAAGTTTTTTTTTGTCCAGGGTAGCAGAATTTTTATATATTGAAGGAGACAATAAAAGAGTGTGTCTTCTGCTGGAATTATACATTTTATTTATAACGAGACTATAGTTTCGAGGGATTTGCCCTCTTCATCAGTCTATTACAATTGATTCCCAGAAATTAATGTATGAATGGAGAGTGAGATTTCCACATTGAGAGGGCAAAGCCCTCGAAACTATAGTCTCGTTATAAATAAAATTTATAATTTCAGCAGAAGACACACTCTTTTATTGTCTCCTTCAATATATAAAAATTCTGCTACCCTATCTATCTAAATCTCAATATAGAAAAAGAAAGAAATAATTTAATTTAGACTTTTTGACTGTATAGAAATTATTTTAATTCTTTTGTTTGATAAATTTAGAAAAAATATTTTATATTGTTATTCACAACGTTTTAGTACTAATTTTGAAGTTACTTTAGGCGAGAGTAGATGTAGTTTTTTCAAGTTAAGTCATTTTTTAGAATCGTTGTTTTTATTTCATTTCTTGAATCTAACTAAAGGATGAGTATCAACTGAAACTGAGCGATGTCTGAATTAAAGTTAACTATAATTAACTATTTACATCTATCGTCATTAACTCTCTTTAAAGAAAAGAAAAAAAACTTTCCAATTATCTTTAAAGTGGATGCTGAAACGTCAAGTAAATTTCAACTTATTTCCTAATTCCACCATAGGTGGTCAAATCGATTAGAATGTTTAATGTCTTAAAATAGTCTATTATTTTGATTTTTAAATAAATTGGAAAATGCATTAAATAATAAATAAATTAACAAAATATACCTTTTTGGTTGCTACTCTTGAAATTCTCTTTTTTAATTGAGATTTATCTAAATCATTAGTCATCATGATCATCAAGAATTCGGTAGCATTTCATCTTGTAGGGGAGATTTGTAGGCATTCCCCCATTCAGGATCTTTCGTTTCTTGTTATTTCTTTTTCAATCGGGTCGAATTATCTAAATTTCAAAAAAGAAATAAGAACAGATTAAACAAAATAAAAATTATATAATTTTGATTCAATTTTTTACGCTACACTAATTAATTTAATTCTTTAGTTCAAAATATTAACGAAAAACATTTTACAATGTCCAGCTGAAAGTAATGGAAGGCAGCCCAGGGGTAGTGGAGAAAGAAAAAATTATCCCATTTCCAAATAAGGTGCTATTTATTGGATTGGCATTTCATTAAAAAAAATATATTTTAATGATTAGGCTAAGGAAGATAAAAATATCAACCACTGCTGAGGTGAGAGGAAGGAAGCCTCTTGTCATGTTTCCTTCCTTCATTGACTCTTTGAAACACTGAAGAAGAAGGGAAGAATCCTCCGAAACGTCGGTTTAAAAGGAAAAGAGGAAAAGTAAAAATAAAATAAAACCGACTTCAAAAAAATTGAATGCAACAAATAAAATAATAAGAACTCAAAAATAAAATAAAATTCACTAAAAGGTATAAAATAATTATCTAATTTAGTTACAACTAAACGACGAAATATTAACATGAAATCCCTTTTTGAAGTCGGTGCCAAACATATACATTCTATGAATCGAACTTGACGGATCTTACTTACTACGTTTGGCGAGTACGCTCGCTTATATAGTTTGTTTAGCACCGACTTCAAAAAGTGATTTCATTTTAATATTTCGTCATTTAGTTGTAACTAAATAAGATAATTATTTTATACGTTTTAGTGCATTATATTTGATTTTTGAGTTCTTATTATTTTATTTGTTGCATTCAATTTTTTGAAGTCGGTTTTATTTTTTATAAAATTATTTTTATTTTTCTCTTTTTTAGTGATGTTATTAATAGTGACTTAATATAATAAGTTGCATGCATCTCGTAAGAGAAAGCTTCAGACAGAGAAAAGAGAATCAGAAAATGATAATAAAATTCAATTCATAAATAGAGAAATTCTCTCGAAACGTTTGCGGGTTTTATATCAATATTTTAAGATTTTTTTATAAAAGATTTTATTTATTATAATTTTGCAATTATTTGCTCATAAGAATTGATTTACGTTATTTCGTCATTGATCATATCATCAGAACTTGAGCAAATTAATATGAGACCACCCCTAAGATACCCCTGGACACTGCGGCGGTCCTAAGTTAATGGTAGACTTACTTTAGGTGTAGCAGAGTTTAACACTTAATTATATCTCTCTGACATCGGTCACACGATCCCAATAATACTTAATTAATAATTTATTCTTTCTAATTATTTAATAAATCAGTTGTTAGTTGTTCATTAACAAGCAAACAAAAGCCACATCGGAACGATTCAAGCTGAACCTTTCATTACATTTTACTCGAGTTAATCGTTACCCTGCCAGCCAGAAATCAATCTACAAATTATCAAGTGATTTTACAAAATAGTACTTGCGCTTCATTTTCCAGAAGATTTCTCCCAGCTAGTAGCGTACGACCGCCCTAGGATCTCAAACCATTGCTCAAAGGTTCTCAGAATTATTTTTTTTTCATAACACATAAATGTCTCGTTTCGAAATCCATTTACTTACATGCTATTTCTATTAAGTGAAATACAGACTATTTCAACAGGAGTTAAATGGAACTAACATTTACTAACTTAATATAAAATCTTATTTATAAAATACATGAACGTGCAGATCAAACAAATACATTCTCTTTAAATTAAATTGAACTTGCCTTTTCGTTCATATTAACTAACATCCTATACAGCTTGTTTATTCATTTCAATACTAGTTGTCTTACTTTAAATAATAACCCTTGTGTTTTAAACTATATACCAAATCTATTAATAAAATATTATTTATTTTTATATAACATTTTAACAAACCAATAATTAGCGATTATCAATTAATAAGCACACATACAAACTCACACAGACCAATTAAGATAATTGCTATTTAATTGTTTTCTATTATTCATATTATTAATTATAATTGACTAATTGTTAACAAAATATTATTTGTAATATTATTTTTAAAAACAAACAAAACAAAAGATTCAAATCTATTTGTAAGAATCTATTTCATAAACAATCTTATTATTTTTTTTGTAACTATTTAATCGAACTCAAATTATAACTAAACATTAACTTGTACATATTTGTTGACTGAATAACATCTAATTATTTTTCAATAAAATAATAAAACTTGTCCTATTACAACCTGAATATTATTTGGCTTTATCAAATCTGGTCAAACTTATTTATTTATTAACATTTCAGCACCTCTTTTTTGTGAATAAGACCTTCTGCTTTAGATCACACAAACTTAACACTATTTATAACTAACTAACTTATCAATCGTACATACAGTAAAAGTTTGTATCTGGTAGACCGACTGTAAGACGGAGTCACAACTGTAGATTAATTTTGTTACAGTATTTTAAATTTTGTAAAAGTTTTTCAAAGCACTATTGCAGTTGGCCTAACTGCCCCCTTTCCAATAAAAAAAGAATAATCGCAATCGATCCACATTGCGAAAACATTCTCGCTAGATATATATATAAAATAAATAAATAAATAAATAAATAATTATCTTCTGCTATCTTGGAGCTATACTGATCCAAACGCAGAAAGAATCATTAAAATCGGTTCATAAACAAAGAAGTTATGCCTGAACAAACACCTTTTTTGGTCCAATACCAATGAAAAAAAAACGGCATCAATCGGAAACTATACTGAACCCAATGCAAAAAAATCATCAAAATCGGTTCACCATTGGTGAAGATATCAGGTAACATAGACACACAAAAAAATTCAGTCGAATAGAGAACCTCCTCCTTTTTTGAAGTCGGTTAAATAAAAGGAATGACAATCCAATAAATACACCTTATTTGGAAAGGGGATCATTTTTTCTTTCTCCACAACCCTGGTTGCATTCCATGCTTTCAGCTGAAAATTCTACCAGTCGGTCTCTCTCCAATGAGAACATTTCGTTAATTTTACAATGATTTCAAAAAAGGAATGACAATCCAATAAATACACCTTATTTGGAAAGGGGATCATTTTTTCTTTCTCCACTACCCCTGGGCTGCATTCCATTACTTTCAGCTGAAAATTCTACCAGTCGGTCTCTCTCCAAAGAGAACATTTCGTTAATTTTACAATGTTTTCCAGAAAGTTCCGGTTTTAATTTCGAAGCTACTTTCATTGAGTTAATTCGAGTTAACTTAAATCATTAATCTTTTCTGAAGAATTTGTCAACAAATAAATATCTATGACTTAAGTCAGGGATTCCCAAACTTTTCCGAATAGCGACGTTTTTTTTAAATTAAAATTTTTCCATGGTGCTCTACCCTAAGGAAAAGTACATATGGTATATCACAACAAATACCGTATTTGGCCTCTCTAAAAACTTTTGTATTAGAATAGATAAAAATATCTTGGAAATTAATAGTTTATTTTTCTATGAAAATCAAAAATTCAGACTACAGGGGGACCTTTTGTAAATATTTCAAATTTTTTCGAGGGTGTCAAAGTTAAATTGTTTCGGTTTATGTTTGTCTATTCGTAAGCAAAAGATAAAAATGAATAAGAAATAAATTTTTAGCTTCTCACTTTGTTTATTGTCTAGTTAGGCCAAATGTCTTGCTTCATTTAATTATGGAGTTTCGCGGCGCACCTGTGAAGACCCCACGGCTCCCAGGGGCGCCGCGGCGAACAGTTTGGGAACCTTAACTTCAAGTACTAACTACAAATCTAACATCGGTTGAAAACGATTTTAAAATTATAACTTGGAACGATGAAAAAATAAAAAGAATTGATAATTTTAAATAATTATTTAATTTCATTATAGGTAGTCCAAACTGAAAGAATGTGTTAAAAACTGCTTAAATTTTGTGATTTCTAATAAAATTAGAAAATGTATTAAGTAATAGATTAATTATATTTTACTTTATTTTCATGAAAATTTCTTCCTTAATTGAAATTTTTTTAAATTAATAAAGTTGCATGTCTTCATCAACATATAAAAAAGGCAAGCATGGTAGTCCGTTGAAGATTTGTAGGGGCTCCATTTAGTACAATATTCCTTCCTAATTCTCATGTTTCTTTTCATTGGCGTCCTTGTAAATCTTGAAAAAGAAAAAGAAAGAAAATGTTAAGATAACATTATATAATTTAGATAAATCGGGTGTCTGCTTGTTATATAGGAAATTCACTGTTAAAATTTTCATTTAGAGCGATAGATTTTTCCATATTTATTTGAGAAAATAAGTGTAAATACAAAAGATGTTCAGAATTAAAAACTGCATCAAAATTTACTGATAGGTTGCTGTGAGAATATTATGAAATGAAAAAAGAGCTCAAAACAAAAAATTAGAGAAATATGGTTTTATCTTAAGATATCATTATTTCTATGGAACTACTGAAGACAATAACTGGAAAATTGGTAGTAAGATTTCTGAATTCTCGGTAGGAAAGTTTTTTGAAAAAATTCTCATTTTAAAGATGTGAAACTATGAAGAAAGAACATGTGATGACTGATGTCTTAATTTTTAAAATTTGAATTTAAAAGAAAAAAATTCTTAGCAAGCATTCAAGTTTTAAAACTAACCTTCCAAACAAATTTTAAGTTATTAGCTCAAATAGTTCCAGAAAGATTGTGATATCCTAAAATAAAATCATGTTTTTCTAATTTGTAATTCTTCTCTATATGTTTTCATAATATTCCCACAGGAATATATTTCATTAAATTTGATGAAGTTTTTAATTCTAAACATATTTTATATTTACACTTTTATTCTAAAATTAATAGTGAAAAATTTATCGCCAAATAAATATTTTAGCATTGATTTTCCTATAATATATATACACTCAGCGGCACAATTAACCGCCCACCTAAGTTTTATTAAATATTTTACAATTAAACAAATGTTCACTTAATTTATTTATTACATTCAATTTCTAGGATCATAAAAAATTAAAAAAATCATAATAATAATATTATTTTTATTTAAAAAAAAAAAAAAAACATGAAATTAAAAAAAATGTCATTTTTACATGAGAGCCATTATTCACATCAGCACTTAATTTTTCAAATTTATTTATTGAATTTAACATTTTAATAATATGTGTTGCCTCCTCTGACTTTAATGACCACCTGTAAGAGATTGGGAATACTATCGACAATGTTTTTGATATAGGCTTGTGGTATGTTATTCCACTCCTACAAAACCGCATTTTTCAGTTCAGGGATAGTGGTGGGTGGGGATTTTCGACTCCGAATACGGCTTTTTAAGTTGTCCCATATGTGTTCGATAGTGTTGAGATCTGGACTGCGTGCTGGCCATGGTAATCTTCTAATACCACTGTATCCAGGTACGCAGTAACAATTCACGCGGCGTGTGGGCGGGCGTTATCTTGAATAAGAAGAAAATCTTTCACAATAAATGGTGAAAAAGGGATAACATGTGGTTCCAAGACAGCTTCCAAGTAGCTTAGCGCATTGATTGCACCTCTTTCTAAAATTACCAAGTCCGTGTGGGCCTCATAAGAAATTCACAAAGATAAACAAAGAGGTTGTCCTCTGCTTGATGCAAATAAACATACACACATATATATCGAGATGATATATCTGTATATATATATATTATTTATTTGTTTGAGACTATAGTTTAGAAGACTTGGTCGCTGTCATCAGTCTTTTTAATTATAAATATTGTTTTTCATGTAGTCAATACCGTATGGATATTCAAAACTGGCCAACAGCGAAGAAACATCAAATCTTCAATATCCATACGGTATTGGCTCACTTGAAAAACAATATTTATAATTAAAAAAAGACTTGATGAGAACCAAGTCTTCAGAAAATATAGTCTTAAACAAATAAATAATATATATATATACAGATATATCATCTCGATATATGTATATTTGTACATCCGAGGACTACCTTTTGTTTCTCTTTGTGAATCAGCAACTCTGCTACTCTCGGCAAAACAAAAACTTTTCAATTAAAAAATGTTATTTAAATTATTGTTGCCTTTATAATCCAGGTTAAGTATCTTGGCAATGCAAAAATATGTTTTGGGTTACTCTCTCTCACCTGCCCACAGTTTTATCTGGACAGGTAGTAAAAAGTGTCCAAAAAAGCCTTTTTTAATTTATAAAAAAATATATATAAATAAAAATAAAATAAAATAATTTTTAAATGAATTTAACTTTAAAGGACATCATAGATATTAGAGAAATATTTTTACATTGCATATCAGAGAGGGTATATATCATCTCGATATATATGTGTGTATGTTTATTTGCATCAAGCAGAGGACAACCTCTGTGTTTCTCTTTGTGAATCAACAACTCTGCTACTCTCGGCAAAACAAAAACATTTCAATTAAAAAAAGTTATTTAAATTATTGTTGCCTTTAAAATCAGGTTAAGTATCTTGTCAATGCAAAAATATGTTTTGGGTTACTCTCACCTGCCCACAGTTTTATCTGGACAGGTAGTAAAAAGTGTCCAAAAAAAGCCTTTTTTTAATTTATAAAAAAATATATATAAATAAAAATAAAATAAAATAATTTTTATTGGGTGTATTGACAAAAGTCCAAATATATTTTTGGATTATCAAAAATATATTTGGATAATGTTTGCCGGCACCTCAGATAACAATATCTTCAGCCAGGCGTCGTGTCGGCGAAAAATGGCGTGTGGTGAAACACACCCTGGGCACTTGGTCAGTCAACGTTTGCCTCCGCCTCAGTCTAAGCTCATTTGTTCCATAGAATTCGCATTTCTTTGCAACAAAAGTTAATTTTTCATAATTATTTCATTGAAAGAAGTGGAAAATACATTGTTTTTTTTGTATAAAAGTGTAAATAAAACAAAAATGTCAATCCAAAAATATTGAATATTACCGAGAATTGCCACGGAATACCTACGTGTGGTTGAAATCAAATTTTCATATAGCAAACAATGACACGTTAGAATTAGATGATAAATTTGCAAAAGTGCGACCATTATTCAATAGAGAGAAACAAAGAGGTTGTCCTCTGCTTGGTGCAAATAAACATACACACATATACATATATAAATGTATATATATTATTTATTTGTTTCAGACTATAGTTTCGAAGGCTTGGCCCTCATCATCAGTCTTTTTAATTATAAATATTATTTTTCATGGGGTCAGTATCGTTTGTATATTGAAAATTTGATCCTTTCTTTCTCAGCTTGTAAAGTAAGTAAGTAAAATAAGAAAATGAAAAACAGAATTTAACATTAATTTGAAAGTTTCTTTTGCCGAGAGTAGCAGAATTTTTATAAATTAAAGGAGACAATAAATGCTGTGTCGTCTGCTTGAAAAATACATTGTTTCAACAGAAGATACACTCTTTTATTATCTCATTTAATTCATAATTTAACAAAATATATAGTATATATATGATATAGATAGATAAAAATATGGTCCAGGCAAATACGCGAAAAAAAAGGCATTTACAGGAATTATCTCCCAGTAAAGTTTTATTGCTGGTATACCTTTATTGGTGCCCCAATATTATTACCCTAAATTTTCCCCCAAATCTGAATTGTGGAATTTGCGCTGCGTGCCTCAAAATGAGCAAGTTTCGGGGGGTTTTATAGTTTGTTTTAGAAAACATTTCCCTTTATGGCCCGACATCTCTTAGCCGTTAAACAAGATCGCAGCCCCCCCCCCCAACCTTTTTTGTGGCCATTTCGGCGTCCTCAGCGCATACAAACACCTTGCACCTTCTTTCCAATGCAGCTTTCATAGGAGCAACGCGTCCAGATTACAAAGCCCATCATGTCTTACGTTAGGGTATTTTATATTTAATAATTGAGACTTAGTTATTCATTTTTAATGTATACCTATACCTATATGTATATACCGGGTGAGTTTTTTATCTTGAGACAGTCTTATAACTCAAAAACAGTGCATTATATGGAAAAAAGTTTCAAATAAAAGTTTATTTAGGTATATCGAGGGGGAAACTAAACTATGCTATTTTTTGTCGACCTAGAACAAGCTTTCAAGGGTATTTTGAGGTCAAGTTCTATTTTTTAAATGGAAACCTATATGTTTCTGTACATATTCTGAATCTATACAAAAAACTGAACAACTTTTATTAAAACTATTTTTTATACCATATCAAATTAAAAAAAATATTAAATCAATTAGATCTCAAAAAATCTTAATAATTATTTTTAACAATTATTCAACTTAATTATCAAATAATAATGATCAAATATTTAATTATTAAATAAATATTTATTAATTTGAAAAGTCACAACAATAAAAATAAGTGTTTATAATGATCTTAAAACTTCATTATAAGTAGGTACACAGATTTAAGAGATTATTTTCTACTTAATAGAACTATTTAAAATTCTTAAGTTTAAAAAAGTTTATTTCTCGTTTCAATCCAGTGGATAGTTACGATATATTGTATTTGCATAATAAAAATGGAGCATTTTTTGTTGAAGAGAGAATTGAAATGGCCTTAATCATTTAATGGTGAATGTGGAAGAAGTGTTGGCATTGAAATGGTTGCTTAGCGTTTTACTGATAAGAATACACCCTCCCAAGCTTCATTTTATTGTGTTGTAAATATGTTAAAAAAAACAAGAAATTTAAATATTTGATCATTATTATTTGATAATTAAGTTGAATGATTGTTAAAAATAATTATTATAATTTTTTTTGAGATCTAATTGATTTTTTATTTTTTGTTATTTGATGTCGTATTAAAAAAATAGTTCTAATAAAAGTTGTTCAGTTTTTTGTATAGATTCAGAATATGTACAGAAACATATAGGTTTCCATTTAAAAAACAGAACTTGACCTCAAAATACCCTTGAAAGCTTGTTTTACGTCGACAAACAATAACGTAGATTAGTTTCGCCCTTCATATAAATAAACTTTTATTTGAAACTTTTTTTCATATAATGCACTGTTTTTGAGTTATAAGAGTGTCTCAAGATAAAAAACTCACCCGGTAGCTATATCTATATATATATATGTGTAAAATAATTTATATTGAGACATGGTTATTCAATTAAATTCATTCTATAATTTATTATATGGTATTGTATTGGATCCGAGGTGAGTGTATTCCGTTACTTTTCTCAAGTTTAAATTTATTATCCACATGTTCCGTTCTTTAATTATTTTTCTTTCTATCCAAGGATTTACTACAATTCATCATTGACAGTAACCCACGGATTCTGCCACACGTACTTCCACATTTTTTGGGCAACCAAGTACAGAGAAACATATCTACGCAGCTTGGAGCTTCAACCGGGATACACGCCGCCCAATTCCATTGATTGCTTCCACTCAGCTGATCAACTCTACTAATATCTTTAATATCTAATAGCTTTTGAAGAAAGCTTCCTTTGCATCCATCTTTTCTTTCTGCAAGATATCAAATACCTATGTCTAGCATTAAGAATAGATAATCGGAAGCAGCACATTTTATTAATTCTTATAAAGTTGAAGACAGCTGCCTTGAGGCCTTACAACCCTCAAAAAGGCGCGATACTTTCAAACAAGCAGAATTTTTAGAAATTAAAGGAGACAATATAAAAGAGTGTGTGTTCTGCTGGAAAAATATTTTTTTAAATTTATTTATAACGAGACTATAAGGGCTTTGCCCTCTTCATCAGTCTATTACAATTTATTCACAGGAAAGTCTTTCACACATCAATTCCTGTGAATCAATTGTAATAGACTGATGAAGAGGCCAAAGCCCTTATAAATAAATTTAAAAAAATATTTTTATAATTTAACAAAATATATATAATATGTATGATAGATATACAAAGATAATATAGATATAAAAATAAAGATAAAAAATACACACAATATTTATATATAGAAATAAAAAATTATTTGTTTATTCAAGTGAGCATGAATAACCAAATCAATGGAGATTCTTTTGAATGCTGGACTATAGATGGAGTTGTTTCGTTTTCAAAGAAGAAAGAATTCCTCGGAGGGAAGGTTCTGATGTTTCGGGAAGAATATCGTTTTCAGGAAATTCAGTCTAAAAAAATAAAAATAAAAGGAGATTGGCTGTTAAAAAAAGATTATATACATATAAATAGGATTCGAATTGAAATTTCCGCGAGCAAAAGCTTGCAGGGCGGCCGAAATATGCATATGAAAATCTGTGGGCCCCCAGAATGGTTAAAAATATAAAAATTAACCGGGAGGGGGATGTGGAAATTATAACCCCTGTTGGTCTAAACTCAACCAAAATTTGTATACATCATCTGTGGGTCCCCAGAAGAGCAACAATACAAAAAATAACAAAAAGGGGGATAAAATTAGGAAAAATATACTAGACTCTTGTCAAATTTAGTTTTAATTTAGCGATGTACGCTTAGAATTGTACGCATTTTAAGACTAAAAAGTAAAAAAAAATTATAGTTTAAAAAACTAAAGGCCGGTTCACCCGGAGCTTTTTCTCTTACTTGTTTCTTACTTGTTCGACTAACTGTCAATTTGGAGCCATGGAGGGGGGCGAAATGACGTCACTCCGGACTATCTTACTAGCATGCTTGCTTGATTCAAAAGATAGGGCATGTTCTAAAAAAAAGCTTAGCTACTTGAAGCTGGCAGTGGCCAGTCAATCGGAAAGCATTATTTTATCACGTGGGTGACATGGGCATTATCAAAATACATCAGGTGATATCACAGAACAGCTGATATTTTGTTTCTCATTATTCAACTCTTTACTTCAATGAATAAAGAGAAGATGGCTTCCATATTCCTCTGCGATTGATCATTTCTGCAATAATATTATTGTCAGCCATTTTTGTTTGCATCTGAGCTGAAACTGAAAATTGAAAACCAGCTGTTTGACTCAAAGCATGCGCGCGCAACCTAGCCGGCTAACTTGAAAATTTTCTGAAAAAGCTCCGTGTGAACCCAACAGCCGAAAAATCAGCCTGACTGAACTAGCTTCAAATTGCAAGTAGGACGAACAAGTTAGGAGCAAGTAGCAGAAAAAGACTCGTGTGCACCAGACTTTAAAAACATGCTTTTGTCAGTAATTGACTAAAAAGTAGAAAATAATGTAATAAACTTTTTTATGTCTAATAACTAAGTGAAAAAGCGTGGAGCACTTTGTCGAAATTAATTAAAAAGTCCCCCCACGCTTTTTGACTTAGTTATTGGACATAAAAAATTTATTACAATATTTTCTACTTTTTAGTACATTACTGACAAAAGCGTATTTTTAGTTTTTTAAACTAAATTTTATCAATGCCTTTTATCATGGTGTTAAATTATGGATTTTTCTGTGTGGGGCTGGCTGTTTTGTGTTCTCTAATATGGCGTAACTCAGGACACGTGACCATTCGTTCGCCCCTACAAATTACCTGTGTCTGGGTAGGCGTGGCTCCTGTGAGCCACTCCCGTGCTATTGATCCTCTCCTTTGCCTTCATCAACAGGTATTTCCGGACTACATAACCTGAAACCAGGCGTGTAGGTAAGAGAGGGGGTTCAAAGGGTTCCATTTTTCTTTTCATCACTGCGTGCTAGTTCATGTATACCTAAACAAATCAGTTACTCAGTCACCGAACCCCCCCCCCCTTCCCTCTATACTACCTAAGTGCCAGCATGATACACTCAGGAAAAATATTGATTCACTCAAAAATAATATTAACTTTTTTGCTTTATGTACAGAAATGTCAGATCGGTAGAGAAAAATCATTTTCTTTTAGGATATCGACAACCGAGGCGTGAACCAAGATTGGAATGTTGTGAGTACATGTCTTTGGAATTATGTGGAATTATTTTGGAATTCATTGGATAATGCCCCTTCATCTATTGTATTCTACTTGGAAATGAAAATTTAAGTAGGTGTACACGATATTAGGTCGCGGTTCACCCCTCCTCGACAGCCGTGTTAAATTGCTAACCGAAGGTTTTATAAAGTACGATTTAATGGTAACTGTTAAAGACTGTATATTTGTGATTAAATTTGTTAAGTGCTTAAATTTGGTTTAAATCACGCACAATTAATTATAATAATTTATTGAACACGAACAAATAATATACACTAGGTATAACGAGAACGTTTCGATCGGCTTATTCTGGGATCGTTCTCAAGTATAAAAGCACCCACTCCGAAGATCAGTTAAGCTAAAACCGGAGTGGGTGCTCATACTTGAGAACGTTGTCGTTATAGTGAAAGTATTATTTGTTCGTGTCCAATAAATAATTATGTGTGATTCAAACTGTGTATGGCGTATAAGGGATTTCAATTTGCAACCTTTTTGACATATAATTAAAAATAATCCATTCTATCGGATCCAATAGATGACACCATCTTATGATTTTCTAACGAATTTAAACTCTTACGATTTAACGGCAAAATGTTTATATTTCCAAAACGAAGAATTTAGATTTTGAGCTTTCTAGCTTCAGAAATATTAGTTCAAAAATGGAGAAAGAAAATTAACAAAAATAAAATTTTCAAGAGTTGATGATTACTTATGAGCTGAAATTTGGCTAAATGCTCATATTAATTAGTCAATTAACATACGATATATATTAAATAATATGAGATTTTTAGCCAAATTTCAGCTCAATAAGCAATCATCAACCAACTCTTGAAAATTTTATTTTAGTTTATTTTCTCTGTCCATTCGAGCTGATATTTCTGAAACTGGAATCCCTTCCGAGATATTTTTGAATTATCTTAAAAAAAACTTTATTCTTTAAATTTTATCATTGATATTATTATCTATATTTTCACTTGGAATTATCAAATTAATTTACCATAAAAATAGGAGATTCTGTGAAATAAGAAGAAATCTTCTTTAATAGTTTATAACTTGGAAGATAAAAAAAAATATTCCGGTGTAGCAGGGAAGATGAGAAACAATAGATGTTTATAAAAGAGGCTTTTCTCGATGATGGCCAAAACATTCTTGAATCTAACCATTATCAGAAGAGAGAGAAATCCATTGCTGGGCCTTCTATTTTACCTAATCTGTAAAAAAACAAGAAAAATAAATATTATGCATTTGTATATATTATATATGCCGATGAATATATTATTAATGATTAAAAATATTGAAAGATCGCAAAAAAACTTAACAAAACTTAAAATTATTAATAATACTATCATTATTTGAACCGTTTAAGTGATTGAAATCCAATTTAAAAAAATGAGTTTTAATGTCAATTTCAGTTAGACATAGATGTCTTTTTTAAATATTTTTAATATCCCAGTCAATCAGTCGATGGAGTACAATATCCTCATGAATTCGTCAAAATAAAAATATCGAAATATATAGAAATAGAAATAAAAATTTCTCGAAATAACTAAAAATGGACTTACACCACTTTCAAAATAGAAGGTTCATTTATCTTTTCCAGTCGTTGCTTAGTATAATAGATAGGCCTCGGAGTAGGTATTTGCCTACTCAAAATTTTTGTAAATATATACATTTATATAGCTTTTTTGGGTGCTACATTTTTTTACCCGAAAAGTGTAATGTTAAAAGTTTCTATATCTTTTATGATAAGGATCATTTATGGGGTAAGAGGACATACAAAACTCATCCACTAACACTATATAACAAGTAAGCATAAAATAGGGTGGGGCAGAGAGCACCTTGCTTATTTAGAAATCCAATTAAGAAAAAAGTAACACAGATATGCATAAATTAATCGTATGTTTCCAGTGTAGGTGATTTTTGTCAAATATTGAGTGAAAATAATATCTGAACTTATATATTTCTAACTTGAAATACCTAATGATGTTAAATAAATTTGAAGGAGACAATAAAAGAGTGTGTCTTCTGCTGGAATTATAAATTTTGTTTATTTATAACGAGACTATAGTTTCGAGGGCTTTGCCCTCTTCATCAGTCTATTACAATGTATTCACAGGAATTAATTTATGAATGAAAGTTTAAAATCTTTCATGTGGTTAGGTTAAGAAAATATACAGTGTGGGCAAGTTCAGAATTGAAATTTATACTTGATTTATTATTTTGGCTGTAGGTGGCGTTCGTGAAGTTTATATATTTTATTGTCTCCTTCAATATATAAAAATTCTGCTACTCTCGGCAAAAACTTTCAATTTAAGTTAAATAAATTTATAATTTTTCTCATTAATATATCAAAGAATCAAAACAATTCTCTTTAATATGTCAATTATTCTTTGATATATTAATGAGAAA
Organism: Forficula auricularia; assembly: GCA_024734495.1. Lineage (NCBI taxonomy): Eukaryota > Metazoa > Arthropoda > Insecta > Dermaptera > Forficulidae > Forficula > Forficula auricularia. Next base: position 14,031,559 of record JALMQS010000117.1, on the reverse strand, counting down.
AATTATAAATTTATTTTACAGATATACATATATTTAATTCTTTGAACAGCATCAAGTACAACATTTAAATTTCATGTTCACACAGTTTTAAAGATGATAATTTTATCAGGCACATGACGTCCATTAATATCAATACACTGCGTAAATCGAGCTCGGAAGTTACGTTCAACTCTTTCAAGCATATCGACGGGTATGTTGGCGACAGCTTGACGAATGTTGTTCTTCAGGTGAGCCAGGGTACTAGGACGATCGTTGTAGACAAGTGGTTTTAGATAGCCCCATAAAAAATAGTCGCAGGATGGGAAATCAGGCGACCGTACTGGCCAGTGTAGATCGCCTCGCAAGGATGGACGCCATCTGCGTGATATCATCTTTAAAACTGTGTAAACATAAAATTTAAATTTTGTACTTGATGCTGTTCAAAGAATTAATAGGCCCGTGGAGAGCTCTTACGGGCCCTGGGGTAAAATCAAACCAGCGGGCCCCTCAATGCTGGGACAAATAAAAGTACTATATTTTTCAATTTGTAAAATATTTGATAATTTATCAAATAAATAAATCCATAACTTAATATGCTTTGATACCTAATTTTGCTATTTTATATTTTTATTTATAATACTAAATAATAAGTAATAGATTTTAGTAGTAGGTACAAAAATTTATTTAACAGTGGTAGTGCAGGGCGTCTTTTGGACCCGGGTCCGGGGGTAACTACCCCCCTTCTCGTCGGGCCTGAAAATAATTATATATCTGCGTTACTTTTTTCTTAATTGAATTACTAAATAAGCAAGGTGCTCTCTGCCCTACCCTATATAAAACTTGAATGCATAAGCAGAATCTTACATACCCAAAATAAAATTTCTAAAGCCGCCCTTGATCTTTTTCTTTGTATGGTTTAATAAATAAATAATAAAATATCCATCCAAGTCTTGAATATTACCAATCGGTGTCGATTTTATTTTCATTTTTTTGTTATGTTTTTTGAAGATTTTTTATTACTATTATGATTATAACCAGAGTCGGATAATAAGCACAAAAAATGTAAAATAAGCGATTAAAACACACACCATTTTTAATCGATATAGTAAGTAAGTATATATTAATAATATATTTATATATTTTTTATAAGCTCTACCGTTTATAGCAGGCAATCCAATAAGAGAGAACAGAAACAAAACTGATGATATGGGCAATACATGAACCAAGATTGAATAGAAGATGAATTCAGCTGGAAGTTGGAACAGACCTTTTGGACTGATAAGTTTTATACTCCAGTTGAGACGAAATCTTTGCTTTTAACAAAATGTATCCTGTGAAGAGAGTCCTTTTTCTAGAGCGAGTCCAGCCTAGTTGTTTTAGTAGCAGTAGCTGCAGTATTCTATCCATTATTATAGAACTGAGGAAGAGAGATCTCGTTAATCGTCCCATTTAAATCTGGAAAAAATAACAAGGAAATTCTCTTATTAGCTACATTAGAAATATATATCCAGATGATTAGGTATGCATCAAGTGTCTTAAATCATATATTTTTTTATTATGATGAGATATACAAAAAGTTTTGTATAATAATCATGAGATAGGAAAGTTATATCTAAAATTATTGTTTATTTATTTATATTGTTGTTTTGTTGTTTATAAATCTTTTTTCATTTATTAAAGAGAATTCTACATTAATGAAAAAGATTTATAAACAACAAAACAAATGTTTAAAATAAATAAACAATATTTTAGATTAAACTTTCCTATATCAAATCAAAATCTAAATTAGATTTTACGACCCAATTTCTAAGCAGATCTAACGGTTCAATTTTTTTTTGACTTGCAAAACTGACTTCTGATTATCCTATTTTAAATGTAGGTAGGTATATTGATTCTTAGGAAAATACAAGAGAAATTTATTATATTTTTTTAAAATATTTGAATTAGATAACATTTTTCCTAATTACTAACATATGCAAATAAATAAATATTTCTATTACTTTGAAAATTTACCTCTTTTTCATTTTACTCTTCAGAAATGATTAAATATTGGCATAAAAGAAAAATTATTTTTTAAATTTTTATTTTTATTTTTAATAAAAAAAAACATTTAAAAATAATGATTGAATTTAAAAATAAATATACGTACAATATGAATATTTTATATAGTGGCATCATTGATTTTTTTCAGGGAGGTAGGGAGGGAAGGCTAGCTTTGAGAAAGTGTTCTCACATGACGTCACCAGCCGCCAGTCGCAAGATGGCGGTTGAGGGGAAATGCCTGTCCCAGGGAGGTAGGGGAGGGAAGGCTAAGCCAGAGAAAGTGTCTCCACAAGACGTCACTCAGCCCCTCCAGCCGCCATCTTGCGACTGGCGGCTGGAGGAAATGCCTGTCCTGACTGGAGACACCCCCACTCCTGCTTTTCTAGCCTAGCTCTTCTCCTCCTTAGCTCCTTGATTTTTTTAATAATAAAAATATATATTATTTTATTTTCGATTGTTTTTTTTAAATAATTATTCAATTGTTTTTTACATTATTGATTTAAATTTGAATTTTTATATTAATAAATTCGAAGACTGTAAAGTTAGCTCAGAAAAAAATCCATAGATACAACATACCTACGTAATATACATACACACCGACACACACGCACATACATATATATTTAAATTGAAAATTTTTTAGATATAATAACTAAAAATTAATTTTCATTTGACGAATTAATAATTAATTTTTTAAATAAATTATGTTCAATTTATTTCGAATTTATATCAAGATTTAGCAGTATAGAGAATATATTAATTAGTACCTCTACTTCGAGATAAATAAATACAAGACAAAAAATAAAATAAAATTAGAAAATATTTTCTAAAAATAATTAAAAAATAAATCAGTAAATAATAAATAAAACAGTTAATAATTTCCTAATTTTTTAAACATATATTATTATAATGTAGGTATAACTAAAAAAAATAATGGATGAAAATTAAATTTGAATTGGCTAAATGAATAATTAAATTTTTTTATTAATTATCCTAAAGAATGAATTTTAAGGAAATTTAAATAAAAAAATATTATTGATTGAAAATTGAATTTCATTTGTGTATCAATAATTAATTGTCTTGAGAAATGCAACTCTACCTTTGCATTAATTATACTCCCTCGCATTTTATTTACCGATGTCTGACATATTGTGAATTAATTACAAATGCTTCGAAATTCGACATTTTATTCGCAATCAGGTATATAGTTAAATATTTTTAATAAAAATAATATAATTTAATAATCCAGTAACATGTACCTATAGATAATAATAAACGCATATAATATAATATATTACATATTTAGTAAAATGATTGTAGATATTTTCAAATGGATACCAAATGTTTCTTATATACTTATTAAAATAAATGAATTTTATTTTAAAAGTTATTTTTAGATTAATTGAATGGCCCTTGTGAAGGGAAAGAAGTATTGAAGGGGTTAATGCCCTGTTTATGAATTATTTTGAAAAGTATAACCTTTTTTTATTCAATTTATTTATTCACCTTTTTTACATAAACTAATCTTTGGTAGTGATTTTAAGAATAACTAATTAAACAACAAATTAAAGTAGATTTTATATTTTTCTAAATTTGTAAAGGGTTGTATCAAAAAGGTGAATGAACTGGGAGGTTGTATATTACCGGCCCTTTCATCTAGAGAAATATTATTCTAGCTCTTTTATTTATTATGCTAGGAAAAAAATGTTATATTTAAGTATTTATTTCACTAGAATCGTATATATAATTTTTATTGAAATGGAATGAGTAGGAAATTGGACTTTTAAAAAGAAAGAATTGATTAATTTGGGTTGTTATAGTCCACCTTGAAAATACCAGTTGGATGTTGAATTGGACTTGGGAAAATAAATAGCTATTTCCAAAAGCCTAACACGTTTCGGCGTATGTTTTTCGACTTGTTCAGACAATTTTTCGTTCGCTTTCTCGTTGATAGATACACAGAACATTGTGACTAGATTTTAAGGGGTAATAACATAATTATCGACATTGACATTAAACAAATCTTAATAAAAGATATTAAACGAAATAAATAAAAAATCTGTCATCAAAGACAGATACACTTTTAATGATAAATTTTGTTTGAGATTTTTTATTTATTTTGTTTAATATCTTGTATTAAGTTTGTTTAATCCTTGTCAATTATGTTATTGCAAAATCTAGTCTAATGGTCTGTATATATCTATCAACGAGAAAGCTGATTTTGAAAATTGCCTGAACAAGTCGAAAAATATAAGACGAAACGTTTTGCAACTTTTGGAAATGTAGCTTTTAATTATTTTCCCAAGTCTAAGTTCTCAATATCCAGCCTAATTGAATTGATTAATGTTTCTCTGATAGTTTCAAGGGCATCAGACAATTGATTAGCTATTTTTTTTAACAAACGACCTATTCTTTGTTAAAAAGCAATTACTTAATGATGTTTATCATAATTCATGGATTGTTGCCTAGCAACCGAATTATAAACTATAACGTTTATAATTGGCTCTCCAATTCAATTAATTATATTTTCCAATTAATAATTATTAATATTTATAATTCTGTGTTAGCATATTTCTCCGTTTATATTATTTCTATTGTGGTGCATTAGATTTCTTTTTTCCTGTATATTTGTGATTTGTAAACTAAATTTTGTACTGGGCTCCTCCCAGGGACAAAAGAAAAATGGAATTTAGTGAGACCATTAAGACTTCAATTTAGATATTGAATAGAGTCAAGGAATGGAAATGGAGGCTGCTCCAATGAAAAGGAGATTTGATTCCTATCATAATTCATTGTTTGATTGTCTTTGTCTCATTATTTCAGCCGAGTGAAAATGTCCTAAATAAAGTAATTGAAAAGTTTTTATTTTGTCGAGAGTTGTTGAATCATGAAGAGAAACAAAGAGGTTGTCCTCTGTTTGTTTAACCAAGCTTGAATGCTTAGAACTAAAATTTTCAATATCCTATGAAAAATAATATTTATAATTATAAAAAAACTGATGATGAAGGCTAAGCCTTCGAAATTATAGTCTCCGACAAATAAATAAATAATATATAACATATTTATATTTGATATATATGTGTGTATGTCTATTTGCATCAAGCAGAGGACAACTCTTTGTTTCTCTTATCACAAATAAAGTGACGAGACGTTAAATGATAAAACTCTGTTTTTAATTTTCTTTTGTCCAACTTCAAACGATTCCACTTCAGTTTATTTATTTATTTATTGCTTTCTGTCTAGGTCAATGGCATTTATGAAAGGTCAAAATGGTGATTATTTATTTATTCTTTTATAATACAAGGAAACTTTTTAACATTTTTGTTATTTTTTTTTTATCCGCCGGTATGTGTTAGAAAACAGTAACATTTTTTTTTATTATTAAGATATCGGCTTTGGGTTTCATCATTGAATGAATTTGAAAGATATTAATTTGCCGATGGTAATAGATTCAAATTTACTAGAAAATCATAAGATAAAACAGCCCATTAAATCCGATGAATGGAATATTTTTAATTATATGTCGAGGGGTTGTTTTTCACCCCCTCGAATCGAACCCGAGTGCCAGTAACAGCAATCCGGCCACCTGGCTCACCTGCGGGATACGAACCTCTCTGACATATGCAAACGCGTAAAAAATTTTACTCAAAGATTGTTATCTTAATTTGTAAAATTTCATGATATAGTGATTCTAAATTTAAACATATAGCCATGCCATATAATTTAAATAAAGGTGGTTGAGTGTTTCGAATTTTGAAGGGGTTCGATTCCCGAGGGGGTGAAAAACAAACTAACCCCTCTGACATATAATTAAAAATATTCCATTCCATCGGATTTAATAGATGACACCATCTTATGATTTTCTATTGAATGAATTATTTATGAATGGATGAAATAGATATATGTTTATTTTTATTTAATACTGAAAGGAAAAGAATTGAAATAATTCAATTTTGATATGAAAATGAAATCAAGTTGTATTGAAATTTCAAGATTAGTGAAATATTTAATGATTATTATTATTAAATTGAAAGATTTTGTGCTGAGGGTAGCAGAATTTTCATATATTGAAGGAGACAATAGAGTGTGTCTTCTGCTGGAATTATAAATTTTATTTATAACGAGACTATAATTTCGAGGGCTTTGAGAATTCCTGTGAATCAATTGTAATAGATTGATGAAGAGGGCAAAGCCCTCGAAACTATAATCTCGTTATAAATAAATAAAATTTATAATTTCAGCAGAAGACACACTCTTTTATTGTCTCCTTCGATTATTATTATATTATGCAAATATGTGGAGTGAAAGCGAATATTTATTTGTTTAATTTTAAGTTTAACTCAAATGATTGAAGACTTTGATTATGTTGGTGTTTATTTATTTATTTATTTAAAACAATGCTCTGAGGTACCTCGTAGAGCAGAAACAGAAAGAATACAGACATATAGTAACATTTAAATGAGCAAGACACTTTAATCAGTATTGAAATCTTTTTTTATATGATAAGGGTGCAATTAAGGGCACATTCACATAAAAAGCAAGACAAGTGCGAGTCTGGCTCGCATACCATGTGTTCCGTAACTAATAAATATATATTATAGTTGATGATGATTTATACAGATTCTTATTCAAGTTTAGCTTAAGAAGATTTATTTCCGTACTATATTCTTGATAAAATATCGAAAAATTATAATATTTGAAAATATGTATATAAAAAAATTTTATGAGAAATGCTTGAATGATTAGTTTTTGTAAATATTATATTATGGAAAAAAATCTCTGGTCCAAAAAATTTAATTTGATATCCCATTTTGCTAAGTCAAAAAAATATATCTTCCAAAATACTTGTGATAATAAATAATTTGTGCTTATTTGTCCTTGATAAAGAAGGTTTGAAAAAGTATATAGAATTTTTTCATAATTTAATTGAAATGTTTGAATAAAATTGAACTGGTTACAAAAATGAACTAAAATTGGTTATTTCGGTGCTTCTCTCTCTCTCATACAGTTACTTTAAGTATATTTTTTTAATAAATTAAGTTCAATTAACCCCAGCATCTATGATAAAAATGTATTTTTGTTTTTTGACCCCTTATTACATTCGACCCTCCCTATGAAATAATTCGATTAAAATTTTTATATGACTTTTGATTAATTAATCTCATTTTCAAATTTTAAGTTTTTTTACTCTATTTAGTTACAATTGAGGGGTGAACCGCGATTGGAATTAGGTGTACACCGTCTTAGGAATTATGCGGAATTATTTTGGAATTCATTAGATAATGCCCCTTCATCTATTGTCTTCTACTTGGAAATGAAAGTGTAAGTGTATACGTAGGTGTATACGATATTAGTTCGCGGTTCACCCCTCGGTTACAATGCTCACAGACATTAATAGAGAGACCCCAATAATTAGGAATTAATTAAATTATTTGAATACTTTTATTTTGATATTTATATTTCATTCACTTTGCTATATAATAAGATTTAAGAGATTTCGGTATTTATTTCTAAAGAATTTCGATCTAGTATTTCGATAGATAACCCTTACGAGGCTTATTGCTTGAATATTGTTTTTCTCTCTCAGATATAGGTTGTTTTTATTTTCATATCCCCAACAAATAATATTCTATTAATATAGAAATTCATTAAAAAATTCGAAGTTTATAGATATTTTTAAAGATCTTTACGTTTCAAAGTTCATCCTTGAGTCTAAAAGTATTTTTTTTAATGTGAATATGTGTGCGTAATTATGTATGACCATTAGGGTGGTCCTTATTTTGGGAAGGTATTTTCGAATTTTCTAGGATGACAGAGGCTAATATGGTTCGAAATAAATAAATAAAAATTATCCCATATTATCCTATCCCAATTTTAACCTTTGCCGCACATCGATTCAAGTTTCCCATCGAAATAACATGGGGTTTTTGGCATTGAAGGATCAATTTTGTATTCCGGCCAAAGCAATGTTTCAAAAAATTTGAAACTCTGTAGACTTTATCCTTACAATAGTAGCTATCCCTCAGAATTTTTACAGATTTTTAGTTATTATAATTTTTGAGTCCATAACTTACCTACTAAGCTTAAGATATGGCAGTATTTTATCTAGATGTAACTCCAAAATTATAATACCTAAAAATCTAGTAAAAATTCTGAAGCATAGCTACTATTATAACATAAGGATAAAGTCTACAGAGTTTCGAATTTTTTAAACTATTGCTTTGGCCGGAATAAAAAATTGATCGTTCAATGCCAAAAACCCCATGTTATTTAGATGGGAACTCGCATCGCTCTGGGGCACAGATTAAAATTGAGATAGAGACTTGAAGCTTGAGCGATATTTTTTTTTATATATTTCGAACCATACCTATGATGAGCCTCTGTAAGCGTAAAAATTCGAAAAGACCCAAAATAAAGACCACCCTAATGGCCATATCTCATGAATTTGCCTCCACCCGATCGTATATTAAAATTAAATAAAAAAAACAAACAATCAAATTGATTTTTTATCTAGTAGTTTCGCCGAGTCCTAAAGAGTAGCTGTATGCAAAATTTTCAAAGTGTTCAAATTAAATCCCCCCCCCCCTCTCCAAATTTATGCTCCGATTTACAACCAAAATCTAATAAGATCTTAATCTCAATATAACTTGTATAAATATAGGTAAAATTTAATTTTGATACTCTCATTAGTTTATGATCTAGAGCAGGGGTCTTCAACGTTTTACAAATCAAGGGCCAAAAATTTTTTTTTCTGCACAGCGGGCCGGACCATAGGTATTTTTATAAGGATTTTTTTATTGGCAATGGTCAGGATGATTAAACAAGTAGATAAGTAGAAAACATTTATTTATTGAGCCAACATCAACAAAAGGGGCAAATAAAAATCAATACAATGCAATTGGTCAATGAGATGTCTGACACTGCTTATTTTTAACCAGTTTATCAATATCTGGTTTAATATTGCTGGTTGCAATCCTCAAACTGTTCTCAAGGTGAACATCGGTGATTCTGGTCCTTGTTTTGGATTTCATGTTTTTCATGCGTGAAAATAACTGCTCACATGTATATGTGGATCCAAAAAGTGATATTGTTTTCAGTGCATGATCTCTGATTTTGGGGAAATCTGTAATGGAGACGTATTTCGAATAGAAATCAAGCAAATCAACATCAAATTTATTTTTTAAGGTTGAATTGCACTGTAGCTCTATCAATTCCATCTGAAATTCTTCCGGAACTTCTTCAACCGAAATGCTGAATGGACGAGCAAATAAATTCAGGTACTTTTCGTCTCTCCGAAAATCAAGGAATCGCAAATGGAATTGTGTTTTCAGATCCTGAAGTGCAGAAATATATTTGTCCATATTCGAAATCTGGAATAATGACAGATGAGGAAAATGCGTGGTAATGTTTCATTGGAACTGACTGATCCATAGTTCGAGTTTTAATTCAAACGCTTTTAAAAAATCAAGTAATTCGTGAACTAGATTATTTTTAGTAATTTCATGTTAATATTTCGTCGTTTAGTTGTAACTAAATAAGATAATTATTTTATACCTTTTAGTGAATTTTATTTGATTTTTGAGTTATTATTAATTTATTTATTTATTTTTATATTAGTTAAAGTTTGCCCACTATGGCCATTTTTTTGAAGTCGGTTTTTATTTTTTTCTAAAAATTATTTTTTTGTAGTCGTTATTGAGAGTGCTGTTGGCGGGCCGCAGAAAACATATCGGCGGGCCGCGGGTTGAAGACCCT